>APFE031389711.1:55914-70949 GCA_000404065.3 Pinus taeda | reverse complement strand
GAAGAAAACGACCACTTCAAAAATGATCAAATTTACAAAATAATTATTTACATTTTATACATTAGAAAATTTAAAGCAAAAAAACAGGTCTTTTAAAAAAAGGGGGTGATGCAGAATACTCACTTTTTTAAATCAGCATGAAAATCACTACCATTCTAAAATGATTCTAAAACGTAATGTACATAAAAGAAATTAAAGTGCCAAAAACTATGCTCTAAAAAAAACATGTTCGTTCTGCATCACCCCTTTTCAAAATCAGGTCATTTTTTTGCTATCTCTATGAAATGAGTAACAACATCAGTTCCCGTTTCCAAGTTTACATTGATTTATTTTAACATTTAATATTTTTGTCGTAAACTTGTCTTTTTGAATGAGGTAACTCATAGATATATCTATTAGTGCATTATAGATCAGTGATGGTTATCTTCCTTCCTTGATCTTGTATATGGGACCTTATGAAGATATCCTACATCCTTTGATACCTTTGCTTCCATGTAGATAAAATTTCATGTGACCTTCTTCATTGCACATTCAAAGGATGAGTTTATCTTATACATTTTCTTTGATGTGTCCAGTATTGATATATGAGGGGAACCTATAAGTATCCATTTCCATAAATTTAGAGTAGACCTTTTAGTGACTTCAGCTTCTTACAGAACTCTCACTATCCTTCTTCTCCATGCAAGGGATCTTGATGACCCATCAACTTATAGATGTCCTTGCAATTCATGAATTCATTGAACAAAATTTATAAATTGAAAAGATTGTTACTTGTCATGTGAAGACGAAATATTCACGTTGATCATGTTGGTGAAGGTTGAAGAAGATGTATGAGGGATTCTTCTCGGATGATATTCTTTCAAGTGAGAAAGCCTTTCGTTAAATGGAAAAGGTTGCTCCCTTTTGATGAGGATGATTAGTTGCTTCCTCGAATGGTCTTCTTCTAGGGAAAGGAGATGATCCTTTCTTGATTTCATAACCTTGGAGATTATAGTGCCTTCAATATGATTTTCCTTATTTTTTAGATCAGGATTGTTGCTAGGGTTTCAACTTTTTCCAAGTTGATGTGATCTTCATTTTCAAATCCTTTGAGTTGTCTTGTTTTTTAGACATATTGATGAGGGTCTTGGTGGCCTTTTGATGAGGATTGTGGGGACACAAGTTCTTTTTGTTGTAGAATGTATCCTTGATTGTATAGACAAACTTGTTGATGTAGACTGTTGTTGTAGATTTCTAGGGTTTGATCAATATCAGGGTTTGTTTCTTTAATGCAGACCTTGATGTCCTTTAGCTTGCTTTTATGTCTTGCTAGAAGATTGATCCTTGAAATGATCCAAAATGGATTTTGGATAAACTCCTAAGTCTAAGTGTTCCTCATAGAGGAAAAATGAAAGTCCAAGGAAGTTCCTAGAAATAGCCCCATTGTAGAGGTCATTTGGTTCTGAATCTGTTGCAACTTGAATGGGAAAAAATGGACTTAGTATGCAGAAGTTATCGTAGAAAGAAGATGCCCTTTTTTCTTTGGAGAAAGAGGCAAATCTTCAAAAAAATGGCCTAAAAGGCTTTATGGAGAAAAATCGCATCGGAGGAGGTCAAAGGTGGACTTAGGTGAAAAGGGGAAGAAACTCTCTGTAAATTATCAATTCCTATAATATATTAGTTTTTTTCTCCCCTTTCCTCACTTGATGTTTGTTCCGTCGTTTAATTTACAGGTTATGATATATCAGTTTCTGTTCTCCCTTTGCATGAAAATTTTATTTTTGTTATCTTAGAAAGAAGTTTTTATTTATTTATGATATATTAGATTTTTTGATTTCCTTGTTATTTTTTCTTCACTGATTTTTTGGTTTACTATTATATTAATATTTACAGCAACAGCAAAATATGAGTCTCAAAACTTTTCTTACGAGTTTTATGTATTATAAAAGAAATAATCTATAGTAAGAAAGATGTGGGTGTTTTTGTTATAGATTTTACATTTTATAAACAAATGACTATATTAATATCTAGATAAGTTTTTGGGATTAATCACATTGTTAGTATTTGGTGGACGTTTCGAACCAACTAATGTGGTTCATCGTCACCTTGTCCTAAGGATGAACCACAATAGTTGGTTCGAAACCTCGACCAAATCCTAACAATGTGTTTAATCCTAATACTTATCTCTACATTATGGATCACAAAAGTCTTAGATCTAATATATTAATATCTTAGAATTTTTGTGTGTTCTAAAGTGATAGATATTTCATTCATAGAATAATCCTTACAATATTTTGAATTTTTTTATTATTTAGTTCATTCTCTTACATTGCAAATTTATCATTAGTAACCTCAATGCTCAATGAGAATGAAATAACAACCAAAAGAAGATGTGATCCCAAGAGAAAAGCTAGGGAGAAGGTGAGGCATATGCTTTTCTCTCTTTTATTTACTTATGAAAATGCAAACACAAAGTAAGAGGCATTGACTATAAAGTTAAAGACTATGGCTTTGTTTCCTACTACAAAATCTTCATCTTCTTGTGTTATGCTCTCAAATCTAACTCCTAGAAGCTTTGTTCAACCATGGAACATGTATGATACTAAATAATTGAACCTCCTCTCCTTCTAGGAGTCTAGTATTAACATAGAATGAGAGATATATAGGAATTAGTGATTTTGCATATCTCAACCCTAAATTAGTGCTAGGATTTGGAATTTCTACAATCCTTTTGAAATACCACATGCAAGTACTCTGCATGAGTGAGTGATGGGCACTAACAGGGCATCTACTCAGTACCATGGTGATCAAACAGTTAGTTCAACTTGTTGGAGGCATATCACATGAATATAGGTTTCTACTAAAGTTGATACCACACTATTTAAAAATGTAAGTGTGTAGAATGTTGTTAAGGGGCTAAGAGCTATGTTGAGAAAGCTTTGACCCCATAAGTATTGTTTGATGGATCAAAATTCCTCTAGAGGGCTTCTAACATAAACTTCTAATTGAATTACCACAATAATAGGACATGCAAGAAAATCCCACCAAACTTTTCCCTGACAAAGCACAAATATAGATGAAAAATTATACAACAACCCTCTTTGGATTGTTCGGAGATGGTGGATACTATTTTACACATCAAAATTTCTAATTTTTTATTATCATAAATCGTTAAAATTAGTCAAAATATAACTTAAAAAGAATAATAACAAGTCTCCATTTGCTATAAAATCTATCTTGGATGTGTTAATATTTTCGTATATTCCTGGTGCCACAATGGATGCTTGGGACACTTTGCAAGCTATCTACCAAGTATTAGACATGCTCAAATAGTAAAGCTTTTTTGTAGCCCCTACCAAAACCATCTTCAATTCCTCTCATTGCCTCAGGTCTAGACGGAACTTAGGGGCCAACCATTTCAAATAATTTTAGAGGACACCTGGAAAATCCTATCCAACATTTGTGTATTATGATCTATCCCTACAATGATTTAAGATAACATAGGAAAACTTATGAGTTTGAATGAGGCTTTTTGAACGATCTAGTGGCACAAAGGAACCTTCCAACTCTTAGCATATTGAGGTAATCCTTGGAAAAAATCGTTATTTCATCTTCCTTGCAAGTTTTAAGTGCTTTTAAACCTTTTGTAGCACAACATTCATCCTCTTCCTAGTGTTTTAGCACATCACTAACCCTTAATGTAGAGTTACATATGTAATCCTAGCCAAAATTTGATGTTTTCCCTCAAATTTCATTTTCAGCCTCTATAGTGCTATATTGACCCTCTATGTAGTCCTATATCATAGAACTCAACCTCAAGGATGTGATATAACAATTCCCTAATCTCTTACTCAGCTCCATATCACTATCTTGGCCTTATTCGCAACATTACGAGGTCAAAATTGCACTCAAGGCTTAATTTTAGCCTCTTCAAATCTTTGTAGTGTAGTTTCATCTAGAAATTATGATGAAAACATGTAACTGCTCAAAAATTTTTAATCAAAATCACAAGACACAAACCTACTCCACTACTCTGTGGAAATTAATTCAAAATTTAGAACATCAATCACAAACATGCAATGAGAAATAACACAAATTCCCACAATATTTTTCTCGGGGAAATTAATCTGCTAAAAATCCCAATACATGTTTGCAATAATATGATGAATAGAGATGTATTACAATTAATTTTCTCAATTGAGCACACCCTGCAAGTGAATAACCTATCTCTCTGCTCACTGAGAACTAGTTTAACTACACATAACTTAATATAACTTAATTAAATTGCAACAAATTAGGAATCACTCATGCTTAATTGAACTCAAGCCCTCCAACTCAAATTAACTAAGTTAATTGAGTGGCAAGTGGCATGTTACCTCGGTTAACTACATCCATGATTTCTGTTGATGTGGAAATTTTAATTTTCTCTAGTTTGACTAAGCCAAAGTCAAACTGAGATTTTTTTGTTGCGTATTCAACACTCTCTCTCACCAAGAAAGGGATTATCAACCACCTTTACCCTGCAGGAATGTAATGCATGCAACACTTCACACCGTTGTTGCTGCTAATGCAACACCAACATTTGAGAAGCATAAAAGTAAACATAACAAAAAAAAATTCAATCAACTGTTTCTACAACTATCTAGTAGGAAACTTGTGCTGCTACTAACTCTGCTACTCAGCCTCCTTCTCTGCTGTCAAAACTCCTCTACACTCCTTAGTATCTGACTAAAATTGATCCTCCTACTACTGAATATTGTGGGCCACTTGTAGAGAGGTAATGATCCATGAGGAATGCCTCAATGGACCCTACCCAAATTTCTGCAACTCTTAGACTAAGGATCTACATCATTCCACCTCACTCCTGGAGTTATAGTTGCATGTTCTCCCTCTTCCCACTTGGATCGAACTCTACCCCAACCGGAGGTATTTTCTTTAGTGGATATCTCCAGTCTGCATCCTCTCTAGCTCTCCATTTTTGGATGCTCTACAACTTCAATAGGCTCCTTCTGAGGCTCCATTTTTAGATATCTAACATGCTCTCTCTCAACCACCATGTCTCTAGTCTCTACCTTTCTCCTCAATGTTGTGAATGCATCTTCTACCTCAAGGACATACAAGTTTTTGACTTGAACCCCAATCTGCTTCACCTATTCCATGGCTACGTGTCTCAGGAATGCCTTTCCTTTGCTCAAGACCACATCATAACCAAGGTATTCCAAAACTACTACTGAGGTGATATTTTTCACTAGGCCTGGAACAAACATGAAATTATTGAGTCAAAGAGGGGATACTGACTCACTTTGAAAGGTGAATATACCAATCTCGGTCGTGTTGTATCTTCCGTCATCCCCAAAATCAATAATCATATGGAGATCTTTCTCCTCCAGGTCACTGAAAAAATCTCTACAACATTTCATGTGGAATGAGGCACCCGAATCCAAGTACCACACACTCCCCATCACAGTTTTGGCCATGCATACAATAAGGGTGAAATCTAGCTCAAACTGTGAAGCTAAAGCTTCAATTGGTGTTGCTACTACAGACTCCTTCTTGCTAGAATTTTTTTGGGGACACTTTTTAGCATAATGCCTAAATTCATGACAAATTGAAGCCTTTTATTTTGGACAAGACTTTCTTGTTACCCTCTTGGATGGATTCAACCTCATATTGGGACTTCTTGTTGAAAAAGTGTAATTAGGTTTAGTCTTCATAATGATATATATTTGTGTTTTTATGTAAAGAGCTGAAAAGAAGAAAAATAAAATTATTGTAATGCTTCCATCGTGGGTTTCATGAGAAAGATATTTTATTTTTGAGTCAAGGCTCCCATTGAGAGCATTTAGGAATTTTGTGATCTAGTCATAAAATAATAAAAGAGTCATTGTCATGTTACACATTGTAAAGAGTCACACTTGTCTATGTGAAGTCATCCTCCAAGACCTTGTCAGTAACCCTCATGATGTCAACCTACAAGAAAGAGATGTATCTAGAAGAAGAAGTTAGCTTCCCTCTTAGAAGCCCTCATTTTCCTTAGTGGATGTCTCCACTCTGCATCTTCTCTAGCTCTCCATTTTTGGATTCTCCACAACTTCAAGAGGCTCCTTTTGATGCTCCATTTTTATAGATCTAACATTCTCTCTCTCAACCTCCATGTCTTTAGTCTCTACCTTTCTCCTCAATGTTGTGCATGCATCTTCTACCTCAAGGAAATACAAGTTTTGACTTGAACCCGAATCTGCTTCACCCATCCCGTGGCTATGTGTCTCAGGAATGCCTTTCCTTTGCTCAAGATCACATCATAACTAAGGTATTCCAAAACTACTATTGAGGTGATATTTTTCATTAGGCTTGGAACAAACATGACATTCTTGAGTCGAAGAGGGGATCCTGACTCCCTATGAAAGGTGACTATACCAATCTCGGTCATGTTATATCTTCCGTCATCCCGAAACTCAATAATCATATGGAGATTTTTCTCATCCAAGTCACTCAAAAAATCCCTACATCCTGTCATGTGGAATGAGGCACTCGAATCCAAGCGCCACACACTCCCCATCACATTTTTGGCCATGCATACAATAAGGGTGAAATCTAGCTCAAACTGTGAAGCCAAAGCTTCACTTGATGTTGCTACTCCAAACTCCTTCTTGATAGAATTTTTGTGTGGACACTTTGTAGCATAGTGCCTAAATTCATGATAATTGAAGCATTTTATTTTGGACAAGTCTTTCTTCTTCCCCTCTTGGATGGATTCAACCTCACCTTTGGACTTCTTCTTGAAAAAGTGTAACTAGGTTCGGTCTTCATAATGACATATATTTGTGTTTTTATGGAAAGAGCTAAAAAGAAGAAAAATAAAATTGTTGCAATGCTTTTGTCGTGGGTTTAATGAGAAAGATATTTTGTTTTTGAGTCAAGGCTCCCATTGAGAGCCTTTATGAATTTTGTGATCTAGTCATAAAAGAATAAAAGAGTCATTGTCATGTTACACATTGTAAAGAGTCACACTTGTCTATGTAAAGTCATCCTCCAAGACTTGTCACTAGCCCTCATGATGTCGACCTACAAGAAAGAGATGTGTCTATAAGAAGAAGTTGGCTTCCCTCCAAGAGATCATGTCAATCTGGAGGTCATGATCAAACTTGTATATATACCCTTACTCGGCCTCATTTGGAGACAACGAATTCAGTGAAGAAAATTTATCTGAATCGGAAAGTTAGTGTTTGTTGTGCTATATTCCAATTTAGAATACAAACAAGTGCTTGAGGATTATGAGGTAAATTACAAGTTAACCATGAGGTTTTATGTGTTTTTATGTAAATTTCATGAGAAAATTAACGTAATTGAAACAATGAACATCAACATATATCAGGCATAAACATCACCATAAAAAGTAACACAACACATGATGAAGGAGTTCACCCCTCCTGGGCTACGTCTCCTTGGTCCATCTTCCAATGGCTTGGCACTCTCCAATTATGCTGAAAAGTGTGAATACATACATTTAAGTGCTCAGATTCCTATGAACCCTATTCCAATGGCTTCAGAAGACCCAAAAATGGTTGTCTAACCTCTTCCTACTCCCAAATTGGACAAAAACTCAACAAGTTTTGAGTTCCCCTAGCTTGGTTGTTATTCGCTCTACAAATTCCCAAAAATTCAGCACCAGTCCCACAATTGCAACCCAAATTATGTTAACAAAGCGTAAATTTAGCCGAAATTCAGTGAAAAATGTAGGTGCATTAAAATGGCCGCCAAGCCATTAACTCCAAAAAATAGGGTAATGTAGGGGCCACATGCCCGGGGCTAAGGCTAATGGCCTACCCCTATCATTCGAGCCCCCACTCCTTTGTCTACCATTTTGTTGACACGTCATATGGCCAAGATTGGCCCCTCATGGTTGGCCCCTATACATTTGGCCCTTGGTCGCGGTAGTGTTCACATGGCAATGTTTAATGGGGGGTTGGGGCTAAGCCCTGGCCCCTTCCCCCAACACCTCCTCCGATTTCAATTTAAAAAATGTTTTTGTCATATGGTTAACAAGGATCATGGTTCGTGTGAGTGTTTAGGGCATGATGCTATTTTTTTGAGAGGTAATGGTATCGATCCCTGAGGAGTCGAGTTCAAACATGACCCAAAATTTTGGCAGCCCCTGGGTTGGGCCACGTGGTAGCATGTGGTTGGCCAACATACCACCAATAAAACATTGCCACATCAACGCCAACCAAACCAATAAAATCATGCCAAGTGGTGCAACTCGATTGGTCTGACGAACCAGTTAACCAAGTCAACCATGCCTAGTCAGTACGCCACGTAATTTGTATGGATTCTTGACTGGGTAGTCAAAATTTTGCCAAATTTGCCTATTTTGGAATATTAATAGAACATGTTTTTGGAAGCATATGGAGTCTATTTCATGTGAAATGAGTTGCACTAGATTTGGAATGACGAGCACAATGCGGTCGTTCAGGTTCCACACCGATCTGACAACTTTTAATTTTGAGAAAATTTTTGGGTAGGTGATCAGTGCTCCTCACTAGAAGCTTTTGGCACCAAAATATCACTTTCAGTTGTCCAACAGGTGAGGGTACAGTTCCCTCACCTTTCTAATCTCGATCCACTTAGCCTTGGAAGAATTTATTCCTTTGAGCCCCACTCGAAGGTAGTCCACACTGCCTTGTTTTGAAGACCTTGTTCTTCTGTCAGGAATGGTGTCATGTTGTAGTTAATCAAGGTATTCAGGAGAAAACTCCTCAATGGAAGCAATCTAGGCATTCTCTCCTTGATATTCAATCAAAGTAGGCTCATACAAGCTTAAGTTATCAACATTAACAACAACATAAATTTTCATATAGGAAGGCAAATCCAACTTGAAGGCATTATCACCAATCTTTTCCAGAATTCTGAAAGGATCTTGGTTTTAGTTTTTTACCTTCTCCTTGGAGCCTCTATTTTTTAATGTGAATCCAAACTTCATCACCGAATTTGAACTTGTGATCTACCCGATGCTTGTCATGCCTTGTTTTGTACTTGCCTTGGTTCTCTTGACTCAAGCTTAAATGTACATTTTTAAAGTATGCATATTGTTGATCATAACTTTCTTGCAAAACAAAATTATGATCTATTAAAGTAATTGCACAAAAAATAGACCTAGAAAGCATCTCATTGACCTTGTTGTATATGTATTTATTATACTTGCTGACCAAGTGGAATTGTTGTAAGGATCCCATCCGTCGAAAGTGCCTTGATTGTTGCAACATTGTCACTGCACCATTGAAAATTTTTGAATGACACGAAATGGGCTTGCCATATTGCATGAGGAGTGCGCCCATGGCATAGTCACTTTCAAGTACATGAGTTGAACTGATCTTTTCTTTCAAGACATCAAGTTCCTTTTGTTGCTTGCCTCCCCACTGGAAAACCTTTCCCACACTAGTCAATGCATGAAAATGAGTTGTGATAGAAGAAAAGTTAGCAATAAACTTTCTCCAATATTGAGCCTCTCCCAAAAAACTTATTACTCTAGTGACAGTCTTGGGTGTTGGCCAATTCATCATGACATTGACCTTGGAGGGCTCTATCTTCAACTCACCTCCTCCAACAATATGCCTCAAGCACACCAAAGAAGTTTTACCAAATTCACACTTTGACATCTTCTAAAATAACTGTTATTTCTTTAAGAAATCAAGTACTTTTCTCACATGCATGACATGTTGATCAAGAGATTTTCTGAAAACTAAGATGCCATCTAAATAGAATATCTCACCTAGAAATGGCTCCAATACATCATTCATCATATGCACGAAAGTAGTAGGAGCGGAAAAGACAAAAAAGCCTAAGTAGCCATTCAAAAAACCTTTCTTTATTTTAACTTTCGTCTTCCATGTGTCTCCTTCAACAATTCTACTTTGATGATAGCCACTCCTTAAGTTGCACTTAGTGACATGCTTTCCATTCTTCTTGGTGATCAGGTGCTCAAAAATTATGCTCAAAAATTAAAGTGTCATAATCTTGTTAAACTCGACTTCAGATCAAAGAGCTTGTCATTCTGAATCCAACAGTGCAAACAGAACTCAAATCCGAGCTCATATGCAGAAGTTAGGGGAAGTCAAAGTTCAAGTTTGACTTGTCTACATGGCAGGATTGGATGTCATGGCAAAGCCCTTCAGCGAATGAGGAGGTGCCAAGTGGTAGTCTGTCATTGGCCCCCATATTTAATAAATCATAAGTTGTAGGTAGAAGAGGTGTTACAAATCGGCCCCCGACATGTTAAAGGTTGCATTGTCATCACATATCGCATATCATAAACATGTCAGAATTGACCCCAACAGGTACCAGGTTACGATTGAATGGATCACGGATCGTAATCACATATCACAGGTAAACACAAGTTCCACTTTATGACTGTTGATGATTATCCAACATTTATGAAATGTGAAAAGATTTAGATGCGAGATGTTATGTATTGTAGTTTAATGTCCCATCAGGTCTGCGATATCACTATCACAACATCGTTGCTGAGTTAACAAGGCCTTAAGCCCACCAAAATTTGATGATTGTGATTTGTGATGTGACTGACAGGTTATATCCCACTGTGCGTTGAAAGTTTCGCCGAGTTAGCATTTTTGGGGCTAATTTGTAGGATCATGCCGGTTTTCGAGCAATTTGTGGAACAAATAGTGGGAGAACTAGGAGAAGTCATAACTTTTTCAGTTATTATCCAAATTGGATGAAGAAAGAATCTAGATAGCCAAGTTTTGATTCGATGGATCATGGATCGCAATCTCATATCATAGATAAACACATGTTCCTCTTAATGATTGTCGATGGTTATCTACCGATTGCGAAATGCGATAAGTTTCGGATGCGAGATGTTATGAATTGCAATTTAATGTCCTGTAGGGTCCATGATATCTCTATCACACCATCATCACTGAGTTAACAAGGCCTTAAGCCCACCAAACTTCACCGATGGTGATTTGCGATACGAGTGACATGTTATAGCCCGCCACACAGTGAAATTTTTGTCCTGATAGCATTTTTGGGGCTAATTTGTAGAATCATGCTGTTTTGGAGAAATTTGTGGAACAAATAGTCGGAGAACTAGGAGAAGTCATAACTTCTTAAGTTATTATCCAAATTGGATGCAAAAAGAGTCTAGATAGCAATTTTTTAGTATTATGAACTCATTGAGATAGGTTTGAGAGGGATTTTGAGCATTTTAAACACACTTTTATTGTAATTTTTAGCATAATTGTAATATTCTTTTTCAGGGATATCCCTCGAACACAAGCAAACTCCAACTATAGATGGACTGGGAGGGCATTTACCAGATATGTTGCCTCTAAAAGGAGGATGAGATGTGGAGGCTACTTGGTCCTTTCCAGACTCTGTCTAAGAGTATAGGAGAAAAACACACAAGTGGTATAGTAGCCAGGAAGCTCAAAGAGATAAAAATGACAGTAGTGCAACATACAATAATGCATACATGGAATATAATTAGATACTCAAGAAATGCAGAGAGAAATGATAAGCCATTTTATTATATTGAGTAATGGACAGAGTACAAGAGGTGATAAGAAAGATAGCACCTCGACTTCCACAAGGCAAGTGAAGAAATACACTCAGAATGGTAAGGAAATGGCCTCTCTTTGAACTGTGTCCAAGCTGTTGGAGAACTGCTGTGCTGCTACTACTACCGGAATCAAGTGAGGATTTAGGGTTGTTCCCCTCCATAGAAAATGCTGAAACTCTGGAATCAGCCTCTGCTCAATAAACCCAAAAAAGCCCAGAAAGCTTTTCTAAAATAGATGACCCTCGAAAATCACCCCCTTGAGGATCTATGCTATCCATCAAGGCTCTGCGCTGCAACTGACGAGAATCGTCTAAAACTCTACTTGAGACTCTGCCAAAATCTTCCAATATGCAAGGGTTGATCCCTTGCTCAATATCCAAGCTTATATCCTCCACATAAACCCAATCCGGAGCTCCTACCCAAAGAGACTGCATCCTCCTCTCTCAAGACTGTGCAATCATCAAAATGCTCAGTTCCTCCTGAACTCCAAGGATCGATCCTCCCACAAAAGACTAATGAAACTACCTTGCCACAGCAGGCACTGGAAGTCCCCCTGGGCTAAGGGTGAGATCTCCGAACAGAGATACTCGATGCACTAAACAGTGCTGCAGACAAGCTAAATAGCTAGCGTGATCTATGTCGAAGTGACTAGCCCAAATGGAACATAATCGAATGCCAAAATGAGGAGGCTCCTCTCTCCTTTATAGTGTTGGCCTCTCTCGAAACCCTAAGGCCCACCTCCTCCAATGTAGCCTCTCTCTTGCCACGTGCTCCTCTCCATCTGCATAGTCCCTCCAAGTGTCTACGTGGGCCCCCTTCTCTACATGGTCCTTTGGCCCCCTTGGTTCCCCTTTTAAGTTACAATGTTGTGCTACTAGGGACTGACTTTATTCAAAATGTGAGTTATGTCCCCCTTTCCTCACCTTTTTATTTATAAATAACTATAGAAGGAAAAATTGAGCAAAATCAAATATTCCAATTAGCCATGGCTAATTAGGAATATTACAGTCTCCCACGGAAAAATAGTGTCTGTCCTCAAGAAAACGAAGTGATGGATGTTGCAAAATTTTCTCACTCTCCCAAGTGGCATCCTCATCCGGTAAATTCTTCCACCTCACCAAGAATTCTCGGACTGTCCTGCTCCACAACTGCCTCTCCCTGGTATCAATAATAGCCTTTAGCTGTAACACCAAATGCCCCTCATAATTCATGGGTGGTAGCTTATCTATTGCTATCACCTGCTACCCCAATGCCTTCTTTAGGCAGGATACATGAAAAATGTTATATATCTTGCTGCCTTGGGGTATGGCCCATAAAAGTGGGGCTTGAGCTTCTCAGCCCCCTTCTGCTTTAGTGACAACTGTCGGTATGGCTGTAATCATAGGTAGACCAAGTCCCCTACCTCAAACTATCTCTCCACCCGACCCTTGTCAGCATACAGCTTCTGCTAGTTCTACAATGTAGCCATATTATCCTTCAGAGCTTGGAGAATATCTTGACTCTATTGGATCCAAATCTTGGCTCTCAGAGCCTTGCTAGCACCACACATCACATCAGCAAAAGATAAAGGATGATATCCATACAAAGCATAGAATGGTGACATACCAATGGACATGTGATGTATAGTGTTGTAGAGGTACTCCAACAGATGAAACCAATTCAGCCATGCTTGTCGCTGTCCACTGACATAGTTACGCAAGTATCCCTCTGGCCACTTGTTAACTATCTTTGTCTGCCTGTCCATCTATGGGTGATAACTAGTACTCTGTGTCAACTCCATCCCCACCAACCGAAAAAGTTCCTGCCAAAACCCGCCCATGAAACGGTTGTCCCTATCACTGATGATGGTCTTAGGAAGACCATGTAGCTTAAAGACCTCTCTGAAGAAAAACTCAGCTACCTACATTGTTGTGTAGTGTGTGGATATGGTGAAAAAATGTATGTACTTTGTCAGTCGATCAACGACGACAAAGATACACTCCTTATCATATACCATGGGCAACCCTATGATGAATTCCATCGAAATACACTCCCATTTCCCCTCCAGAATGGGAAGAGGCTGCAATAATCCTGTAGAATGGCTCATCTCCCCCTTGTTCCTCTGGCAAATATCGCACTCCCAGATATGTTGGAGTACATCCTCCTTGAGGCCCTTCCATGAGAACCTCGCTCTAATGGTCCTGTAGGTTTTGGTAAACCCTTGATGGCTGGCCAATGGTGAATCATGTGATGCCTGAAGTATCTTCTTCTTGAGCTGAGATCTATCAGTCAAGAAGATCTGGTCCCTATAGTAGATGACCTCATTGACCACCCTGTACCTGTCATCCGCCATTTGCCCATCCAGAACCTCACATGCAAATATGTCCTTGGAGTACTCTACTAAGAGTCGAGCCCTCCAGTCTGTGTCCAATCTCATAAGAGACAACCTGGCTGGTCTACGTGAAAGGACATCTGCTACCATGTTTTTCTTACCCTTGACATACTCAATGTCAAAGTCATACGCTTGGATCTTACTGATTCACTTTTTCTACCTCTCCTGTAGCTGTTTCTACTCCAAAAAAAACCTGAGGCTGTTGTGATTAATCCTCACCCTAAACCTGTTACCCACTAAATACTACCAGAACTTGGCCAATGCATGCATAATGGCTAGCATCTCCTTATCGTATATAGAATACAACCTCTCGTGTGGAGGGAGATTCCGGCTCTCAAAGGCTATAGGGTGACCTCCCTGCATCAACACTGTGTCGATCCCCTCTTCTGATGCATCACACTCCAAAACAAATTGCTGCGAAAAATCGAGCAATGCAAGCACTGGGCAGCTACTCGTAACCTCCTTGGGCCTGTTAAAGGTTCACTCCACTGTATCCAACCAACTAAATGCCCCCTTCCTTGTCAGATCTGTCAGGGGTGAAACAAGCTGTGAGAAACTCTTGACGAACTTCCGGTAGTAAGTACAAATGCCAATGAATCCCCGAAGTTCTATCACATTCGTCGGCTCTGGCCAATCTCTGATGGCCCTGATCTTCTCCTCATGGACTCTCACTCTGTCCACCCCTATGATGTGTTCCAAGTACAACATCTTCGTCAACCCAAACACAAACTTGGAGAACTTGGCATAGAACTGTTGCTCCTTCAAGATGCGCAACACTGTCTCAATGTGCTGGAGATGCTCTTCCCAATTCCTGTTGTAAATGAGGATATCATCAAAGAACATCAACAGAAACTTCCTTAAGTGACTGCGGAAGATGTGATTCATGCAGGACTATAATGTAGCTAGGGCATTGGTTAGCCCGAAGGGCATCACCAAAAACTGAAAGTGCCCATAGTGACACCTGAAGGCAGTCTTGGGAATGTCCTTCTCCCTCACACGAATCTAATGGTACCCAGATCTCAAATCAATCTTTGAGAAGAACTGTGCTCCTCTCAACTCATCCATCAACTCATCGATCCTGGGTATGGGGTACCTGTTCTTCAGTGT
>APFE031389711.1:5499-42817 GCA_000404065.3 Pinus taeda | reverse complement strand
CCAGAAGAGAGAGAGCACCAAGGCCTACTAGTAGCAGAGCAACACCAAAGACGAAAACTAAGACTCTAACAATTTCTTTTACTTGTGCATTTATATACTCCTCATCCCCAATTGAAACAATTTAGTTTTACTTGGCTTAGTTAAGTGTGTCATCGATGAAGAGAATGGTAAGGACTATATCTTTAACACAAGCTAATTGAAGAAGCTATGGTATTTATTAAACTAAAAAATACTTCCATAAGAATTAGACATGTTCTCCATGGGACAAGGGCCATACACAAAGTTGGGGTTCTGCCAATGTTGTGCCAAGTGTTGTAGATACTACAACCACCCTCCAAAATATTTCCTATGCTTTGATTGTATAGCCTCCCCTTTTGTTCATATGATCTTGTCTTTTATTGTCATCAAGTATTCATGATTTGATCAAGAATTATTCTTTTCATCGGTGCTTATGTTTTCTTGTTTTCATACCTATCTAAATTTTTCATGTCACAAGCTAACCTTATGACTTGACCTTGCGGCAGTACTGGCCTTGCCTCTAGAAACTGCACAATCTTGGAAGGCAAGCCAACCTTAATGATGAAAACTGCACAATTAGAGTGGTAGCTCAAGCTTCAGCTTGAGAATTGTGTAGTCATGGATGGAAACCTAGCACTAATCTCAGAAACTGTGCAATCCATCCCTTGTGCTCAAAAACTATGTAATGCACTAAGGTGAGAAGTTACCCATTTCCCTGGAATTGTGCACTATTCATTAGCAGTGTGCATGGAAATTTTCCCATAAATAAAAAAAAATAAAAAAGTGAAAAAAGTAATCTCTATAAATGATTAGGTGTTCAAAATTAGGCTCAAAAATGAAAGTCTCATAATCTTGTTAAACCTAGCTTCATATCAAAGAGCTCGTCATTCTGATTCCAATGCTGTGAAGGACACTCAAATCTGAGCTCGTACGCAGAAGTTAGAGTAAGTCATAGTTCAGGTTTGACTTGCTCACATGGCAGGATTGGATGATGTGGAAAGGTGCTTCAACAAATGAGGAGGCACCAAGTGGCAAGCCACCATTAGCCCCAACATGCCACAAATCACAATCACATGGATGTCGGTGTTAAAAATTAGCCCCAAAGCAAGGGAAGGGTGTGATGCGATAAGGCAAGAAGGAAGGCTTTCAAGAATTGACTAAAGGCACGATGCGATGGATTGCAATCGCATATCAGCAAAGGGTCCATGTTATAGAATCACCCCCCGGCAGGTACTGGGTTCCAGTGCGATCTCACAATCACAAATCGTAGCACGTTGCAAAGCCCCACATATCCAAGACCCCAGTTTTCTGCCAATTGCGATATCTTGGATGCAATAAGGTTATAGACTGCAATTAATGTTCCATCGGGTCTGTCGTATCAGAATCACACATCGCTCACCACATTCATAGACCATCAGAACAATGAGACTTTGCCGATTGCAATTTGCAATGGATAGTCGTTGCCGAAAATTTATGGCCTGCCGCGCAGCAGAATTCTCGCTCAGTTAGTGGATTTTTTTAGCAAAATCATCGGTTTGTGTCTGATGTGGAGCGATTTTTGTAATGAATAGTTGGAGAACTAGGAGAATTCATAACTTCATCAGTTTTCCACCAAATTGGATGCAAAAAGAGCATAGATGGCCATTTTTTAGTATGTTGGACTAATTGGAGTAGGTTTTAGAAGCATTTGAGGATTGCAAACACATACTTTACACTTCTGAGCATAATAGAGAGGCCCAAGCCATTGGAAGCTGGACCAAGGAGGCACAGCCCATGAGGGGTGAAATCTTCATTTTACTTGCAAAAATTCATGAATCCTTAAGCACAATGAAAGCATTTTGTTTATAATCTGAGGAAGATCTTAGCACTGCAAACTAATATTCTAAATCATATCAATTTGGAATTAGAGCACTAGGTTTTCTTTGTGAAAGAAGGATTTAATTGTTTGCAAGTTTATGTCATGCTTACAATGTTAAAACTCAAAAGAGGTGAAGGAAAGTTGGTTGGAAGCCCTCAAGTTGGGTCAAGGGGAAGAAGAGCAAGGTTGCCACAATCTCCAACACCAGTTCAGCCTGAAGTTGCAGTTGAGCCTCCAAAGATCGTGTCTCATGAAGGAGAACCTACAAACATGAAAGAAGATGAGAATACCTTCATAAAGGCTTTCTTTTATGTGACAGAGATGGTGAATGTCCTTTATGAAGAGATGAATAACAAGTTGCAAGGAGAAAGTTCCAAACCTCTCAACGGAGAAGGCTCTTCAGGAGGAGGTAATGGAAGAGGAGGTAATGGAAATGGAGAAAAACCTCCACCCTCTCCACCATCTTCTTCATCTTCTTATTTACAAGCATATTCAGACTCTTCCACTAATACAACCCTTACTCATAATCATCATCATTTTTCAAAAGGAACTGGTAAATCACCTTTTTTAAAACTTGATGTTAAATTTGAGTTGCACATGTATAATGATGAAGTGAATACAAAGAAGCTTGATAATTGGATTCATTAGTTAGAGGTCTATTGCAGGATTCAAAACCTTCAAGAGGATGACATAAAGATTCAATTAGTTTCCTTGAGAATGAAGAGCGCAACACTAGTATGGTGTGAATCAAAGACCCAAGAAGAGATTAGAAAACATGGTAAGATCTCAATTTCTTGTAATGATTTCATTGCTACAATTAAAATAGAAGTCTACCCTATAGCTTATATGTAGAAATCCATTATGGGTTGGGAAACATTTAGACAACTTAAAGGTCAAACTGTGCAAGATTACACCCAAGAATTCAGAAAAAGCTCTCTCATGTTAGGTGTAGATTTGTAGTCATAGGACACTTTGCTGAAGTACATAGGGGGTTTACACAATTACCTTAGGAATATTATCTTAATGTTTAGTCCCAATAATATATATGATGTATGTGTGTAAGCCACTCATCTTGAGGCAAGAGGGAAAAACACCACTGAAGAAGGTAGTAAAAAGCCATTTAAGAGTAAGGTAAAAGAAAAAGCTTTCAAAGGAAAGGCCAAGAAAAATGTGTCTATTGAAAAAGAAAGAGAGAAAGTTACATGCAAACACTATTCCAGCGAGGGTCAAAATGAAACTCACTATTGGAAGCTTCATCCCGAAATGAAACCAAAAAGAAACAACAAGGGAAAACAAAAGACAACTCTAACCACTCAACAAGATTTGGGATCCACTACAGGTGATGAAACTAAAATCACAGTCATGGGGTTAAAAGGGAAATAATCCATTGCCAGCACTAATTCTTTAGACTCGCAAAATGAAACTCCCAATGAAAAGAGGAGAATAGAACTATTTTACATAAGGGTGATCTCAAAAAATAAGAAGATTGATACGTTGTTCGATAGCGGCTCTCAAGCCAACCTTATCTATGAAAACATTGTCAAGATTTTAAATATGGAAACTGTTCCAAATCATAAATGAATTTAAAGTTATATTGAACAATATGCATTAGATAACGACTTTCTAGATGTTTATGCAAGCTTGAGTTAAGGTAGTCAAGTAGAGGAATTGGATTATCATTTTCATTATAACTTATTATACCATCTTGGCAAGCTTTTTATTCCTTAGGGAGAAAGACTTAACATCAAAAGAGAGGCGCATGCTTCTCTTATTGCTAGTCATTTCAGTGTAAGTAAGACGATGGCACATCTACAAAGGTATGTTTATTGCCCTCGTATGCTTGAAGGTTTGTCTCGTTTTATTAAAAGATTTTCATTATGTGCAACCAATAAGCCTAGAATAGGAAGTTAGGATTGTACATACCACTTCTGGTTCCTTCACGGCTGTGGGAGAGTGTTTCTATGGATTTTGTAGGAGGTCTTCCATTGTAAAAACGAGGTCATGATTATTTGTATGAAGTTGTGGATAGGTTTATAAAAATGTGTATTTTGATGCCATGTAAAAAGCAAGTTACTGCTGAACAAACTACTCAGTTATTCTTTCAGAATGTTTGGGTGCATTTTGGATTGTGGGAAATTTTTGGTCAAACTTATGGGGATTCATGGACACCAAATTAATAAAGAGTATAACATTTGATCCAAAAACACATGGTCAAACAGAGGTAGCGAATAGAACAATGATACATCTTTTGCATGGGTATTGCAGCAAGCATCCTAAGTTGTGGGATGAACAATTGCACTATATTCGACATGCTTACAACTGAGCCAAGCACTCTTCCACTCAAACTTCACCATTTGAGCCATGCATGGGATACTTTCCTAAATCTCCTTTCAATTTTATTTTTGGAAAAGGTGCTGCTATTGGAGGCCATAGAGACATAGACAAAGAAAGAATGTTCATTGAAAAAATACAATTAGTACACCAAAATGTTCAAGAACAGCTTGAGAAAAGACAAGGAAAATTCAAAGCAAGGCACGAAAAGCATCATCAAGATCACAAGTTCCAAGTTGGTGACGAAGTTTGGATTCACATTAACAAAGAGAGGCTCCCATGAGAAGGTAAAAATCTCAAACCAATTAGATATGGTTCATTCAAAATTTTGGAAAAGATTGGTAACAATGCCTTCAAGATGGATTTTCCCTCATATATGCAAATTTATGCTGCTATTAATATTGAGAATATAAGGTTGTATGAGCATCCTCTGATTGAATATCAAGGAGAGAATATTCAAATTCCATCTATTGAAGACTTTTCTCCATAATTCCTTGATGTGCTTCAGTGAGACACTATACTTGACATAAGAACAAGGACATCAAAAAGGGAAATTATTGATTATCTTCGAATCGGGCTCAAGGGTACAATTCCTTCAAAAGAAAAATGGATAAAGGTTGGAAAGATACGGGAACTATACCCTCACCTGCTGAACAATTAAAAGTGATCCTTTTGGGGTCCAGAAGGCTTCTAGCTGGGCAGGGGTAATCAGGTGATCAAAATTAGGCTCAAAAATAAAATTTCCACAATCTTGTTATACTTAGCTTCAGTTCAAATAGCTTATCATTTTGATTCCAATGGTGTGAACCACACTCAAATCCGAGCTCGTATATAGAGGTTATCGTAAATGAAAGTTCAAGTTTGACTTGCTCACATGGCAGGATTGGATGATGTGGAAAGGTCCTTAAGTGAATGAGGAGGCGCTAAGTGGTAAGCCACCCTAGGACCCCTCATGTCACAAATCGAAATTGCAAGCAGGTCGGTGTTAAAATTAGCCCCTGAGCAGGGAAGGGTGCGATGCGATCAGGAAGACAGACAGGTTTTCAAGAATCTATTGAAGGCATAATGCGATGGATCACAATCGCAGATCAGCGAAGGGTTAGCATTATAGAATTAGCCCCCCGTAGGTACTAGGTTGTGATGCGATCTTACAATTGCAAATCGCAACATGCTGCAAAGACCTGCATATCCAAGACCCCAATTTTCTGTCGATTGAGATATCCTAGATGCGATAAGGTTATAGGCTACACTTAATGTTCTGTTGGGTCCATTGTATCATAGTCGCACATCGCTCACCATGTTCACAGACCATTAAACCCACTAGAATTTGTCGATTGTGATTTGTGATGGACTATCGGTGCCAACAAATTATGGTCAGCTGTGCAACAAAATTATCACTTGGTTAGCAGATTTTTTGAGCGAAATTTGTGGGTTCCTGTCGGATGTGGAGCAATTTGTGGAACGAATAGTGGGAGAAGTAGGAGAAGTCATAAATTCTTCATTTTTCCACCAAATTGGATGCAAAAAGAGGCTACATGGCCATTTTTCAGTATTCTAGACTGATTAGAGTAGGTTTCAGAAGCATTTGAGCATTGTAAACACAAATATTTACACTTTTGAGCATAATAGAGAGGCCCAAGCCATTGGAAGTTGGACCAAGGAGGCATAGCCCATGAGGGGTGAGCTCCTTTATCATGTGCTTGTTTTAATTCATTTTTTATGATGTTTTATACCTGTTTATGCTAATGTTCAGTTTCTAGTTTATGTTAAATGTTTCATAAAACTAACATAAAAACTCTTCATTTTACTTGCAAAAATTCATGAATCCTTAAGCACAATGAAAGCATTTTGTTTATAATATTAGGAAGATCTTAGCACTACAAAAAAATATTCTAAATCAGATTAATAATATAGGGATTCATCATTAATTTCCTAAAGGTGGCACAATCATTATTTTTATAAATTTCCACCAAGTGTTACTTTTTCCTTGATTTAGACATGCACGTCATAAACCCTAATCCACCCAAATCTATTTAATTGAAACATATAGATATTATTTGAACATTTCACCTTGGAGCTCTAGAATTCTCGAGGAGATCAAGGAGCCTTCAGTGGAGTTTATGTCACTTTTCTGGGTGAGTTTTTCTTTTATCGTCTTTTGCCTTTTTTTGCCACTTTTTGTCTTTCGCTTCTATGAGTGTTGTTTTTCTTGTTTCTATTCATTATTTCTCTAATAATTTTAACTTATATTAGCTTTTAGACGTGTTGATTTAGTTTTTCGTTCACCTTTCATAAGTGTTGCTTCAGGTTTCTCTTTTTTGCACAACGGTGATCACCTTTTCGACGACTCTCCTTGAACATTTGTTTTTCCTTCTATTTGTTGAGTTTCTGCACTTGATTCACATTCATCTGTACATAGTCCTATATTCAATTTAAATTTCATTATCACTTAGAAATTCTTATTCCCTACACCCTCACCGGGTAGATCTGCACTTCACTTGGCCATGCACTGCCTTGCCCAATTGGTCATTGCGTAAGTCCAAGGCTCAAGCTGAGAGCTTGGCCTCTGAGACTATGAAATGTCCATTATAGGCTATACCAACTATGAATTAGGCAGTCCTACAGCTTATTCCTTCCACCTTGTCCACTGAGACTGCACAATCTCTCCTACTCACTTCCCAAGATGAACCGTACATTGCACAGTTTAAGGCCTCAGGTTGCATCGTTGGCTATTGAGACTATGCAATGCATAGTTCCCTCAGCCAATCTCCCTCCCTTCCTCATGAGAATTGTGTAATCTCTCTGATTATTCCATGTGTTTGCTACCTGATCTTGCTTTGAATGTTGATTTGCAAAACCTAATGTAATCATGCAATGAGTTCCTTTTCCTCCTAAAGGTATCACAATTGTTGAGCACTTCTCTCTAGCAGGCACTATTATGATGGAACCCAAGAGAGTTGCTTCAAAAGGTACCACAAAAATAGATATCAAGGAAACTTTTCAGAGCATGCAAGTAAACTTGCCAGTATAGTCAGATACTCAAATCTTTGTGGTAAAGGAATTAGATCTTACATGGCATAAATTGAACGAATATTTTTCAAGAAAGAGCTCCAAGCAGATCAAGAGGATTGGCAGGTATACATTAATGTCCAGAAATCAGGTCTACATGGGGTTTCATGAAGATATCCAACCTTCCCATGTGAATATGTTATCAGTTAAATTACTTCACATATTGATGTGAAAAATATGAATTTGAACAAAGCCAGCGGCTAAGATCTGCAACTTTTTTGGTAGAAAATTATTGACTTATTTACCACTTTCCCCAGCTAGAAAAACTCATGGATTCATTGTTCTATGCCACCAACAATTATATGGGCACGAAAAACATTGTTAAAGTTTGGTTTAAAGAGCCATCAAAGTTTTGACAAATATCCACCAACAAATACAAGACAAAATCTCTCGGGAGGGCCTATCAATTGTTTATCATCGTAGCTTGCATAATCTACAGTTAGTGGAGCATGGAGACCTTTCCTGGAGAGTGGGAAATCTTATTTAATCAGGTTGTGAACGAGGGGCAGTTATTCAACTGGTTAGACTTGTTGGCTTGATAGTTAAGTATTCATGTAGAAAACACCCTAAATCCTCCCAAGGGAAAGAAAGAGCTATTTTACATGTTTGCATATTTGCTGGATGCAATCTGGGCACATAATGCATTTCATGGCATGAAATGGAATTGGACACCTAGATACAGTACCATGCACATTCAATTCAAATTTCTCTTAGCTTATAGTAACAGAAGAATTATGGAGAAGTTAACTAACCACTTCCTCATTCTTTTATACAAGACGATCTTTGAGGAAGAACCACCATTCATGTCACATAGGGAAATGGAAGCAATATCAGAGATCACAGATTGGTTTGCCTCACGTGATGGCACATTCGTTAGAGTGTTTAGCGATTAGAATTTACTACAAGTTTGTCATGCAAGAAGTTTGATATAATCTGTCCACAGGGTCATAAAAATATTTATATAGGAATAAGAAAGCACCTTGACCAACTCTTCCAATGAAAGTTGGATTGTACAGAATCAAGAACCTAAAAGTCATAGATAGCGAAGGAAATGAAATAGAGAATTTTGCATTCGCTACTTTGGACTTTAATCCATACAATCCCCGTGGTATTTGCAGAGACCATTTGTGTGAGAATTCACTTCCAGTTGCTTAGCGGGACATGTCACTGGGCGAAGTAGGATCTATGGAAGAATTTTTATAATGCCTCTAAGCCCCACGAGCCAGTCACTTTTGCAGGAACTTCACAGGTGACTGTGTAGAAAAAATCTACTCGAGAAGTAGTTCCAGAAGAAGGGAGATACCCCGCGTAGGATAAGGATAAGAGAAAGGTTTCTTATATTCTAGGGGGAGAATGAAGTCAAAATATGAAAGCATATCCAACTATTATGAAAGTGGCTTTAGTAACAGAGGCAAAGAGGAAACATAGGATGCAGATAGAAGAATGAAGGAAGAGGGAAGAAAAAAGGAGATTGGAGGAAGAAAAGTAGAAGCAAAAAAACCAAGAAAAGGAGAAGCAAGAAGAAGAAGAAAGGCGAAGAGAAATAACAGAAGAAACAACATAGAAAAATGTTGAAGAGAAACAACAAAACCAACAACCAGCAGACGAGGAGAGTGGAAAAATGTAGGACATGAATTTTGCTCAACATGTTGAAGAGTGGATAGAGATCATAGACATGGAGGAGGAACTAGAGCTGCATAATCAAGATGTTGACTTAATTCTAAGAACACAATAGGTCACCGTTGAGTCTCCACCACCTCCAACAACAGAGTCAACTCCAAGCGAGAAAGGGGAAGTTATTCCTCTTGAGGATGATCTAATTATAAACACGTATAGTATTTCATACTATGAACTCCAAAAGAATATTGTACAAGCGCGTAAGAAGCATTTTATGGATGACCTCACATATGGTGTATTCATTAGAGAAAGGGTGATTGTGGTAGACATTGGGAAGAATCGCAATGCCATTTTCGCAACCAACTTGGCATTTGCACGTGAAGAAAAGTGGAACACTAAATATTTGATGGCCAAGAACAAGAAATTTGAAAATAAATTGTAGGGTGCTAGGCAAGAGGTTGAACAACTCCGCACAACAACTCAGACTGAAACTTTTGTAGAGGTGCATCTGGAGGAAATGAGGGAATCGATACTGGGTGAAGTATCAACACATGTAGAGACCATGTCGAATCTTTATGAGGAGCTTGTTACCATGCATAAGGAAATTGTTCACTTTCCTGACTTGTAGCAACATTTTAAATATACTATCAAAACTCTCAGGAATGTGCAAGCTATAGTCACTATCATGCATGAATAGTTAATGCGATACAAAAGGGCATCGCTTGACTTGGGCAAGAAAATGAAGCAAGAGTTGGAGGTTCAGAAAGCACGAGTTCAAATGCTAATATAGAAAAATAAACAACTCACCTCATTCATTGGTAACATTCGTGCCTCATATGCATGGTTATACAACGGTATGCATTTCTTGGTGAAGTCCCACATGATCCCATCAATTGGCTCACTCACTGAAGCCAATCCCAGGAATCATGTTAGGAAGGAGATAGAAGAATACTCGGAAAAGCTTAGACAGATCACCACTAAGGAATATTTGGATGTAAATAGACAGAATATGCATAACTAACTTAGTGTCCATATCCAAGTGAGAACAATGTTGCTCATGTTCCAGAAGGAAGTTCAAATTGGTTCCAAATCATTATGCGCAAATGTCATGGAGGTTGGAGTTTTCTTCCAGCCAGACACCATCAGATAGTTTGGGGATGTCATCACATACTACCAAGCTTGGCACCAATACATGAATGAAAGACATCAAGTGGAAGTTGTTGAGCTAGAGTTTCCCCAAACTCAAGCATGATAGTGTTTTGTCTTATTAGGCTATCTAGTTGACTCTACTGAATTTTGTCTTATATGGGTATGAGTGTAAATTGTAATATTGTTTTGTAAGTAATTTTTAAGTGGAATTCAAAGTTTCAATATTGGAATGTGAAGAGTCATGATGTAATGTAATGAGTAATTTTGTAAAGAAGTTGAAGAGTCATGAGGGAAGTGAAAGAGTCAGAAAGGGGAGTTAAAGAGTCACCCCCTCTTGTTATAAAGATAACCTCATAACTCATGCAAAAGGGATTTTGGGAGCCAAGATTTTGGCTAGGCTTAGGCTTAAAACCAGGAGCTTGGGAGTTTGTGAGAGCTTTAGATTCTCTGTAGCATAGAGGAAGTATATTTATTTGGAGGAGCAAGTGATGCTGACTTCATGTTCCACTATTGGAACTAGCGGCTTGCCAATGGAATATGTATGACTAGAACTTTCACTTAATAAAAAGCTCAGAGCCGACAAGTTTTCATGCATATGTTGTAAATATAGTAGGACTATTCTTGTTATGTTTTCAATGTATGTTATTTAACTAATGCTTATGCTTATGAACTATTTCATTTTCATTGGTATGAATCTTGTTGAATGTGTGTTGTAGTTTTAATTGATAACTATTAACTTCTGAATTATTTCTCATATTAGCTTTTGATGTCATTTACACTCATGTGTTCCTTTCAAGTTGCATACTATTAGAGGATTTTAAGGGGCTCACCTACTTTCCCTTTCGTGTGGTAGAACCTTCATGGATTACACTTGAATCTGTGTAGGGTCACACATGTATTGTCACGAAAGTAATCATACATCACACTATGCATTATTGTATCCAAAGCACATCATTAAAACCCACTGCATCGACAACCGGGATGTATTCTAGATGGGACTCCTACACTAAATGGTCTGAGGTCTAATTGGGACTTCATATCAGGGAGATCCCTTGAATGATAGTGCGTCTAGCACTATTAACACTTGTAATTTGAAATTATTTCAGTAAAATATCACATGAAATTTTTGAGTCTATGCGTTTTAAACCATATAGTGTGGTTCATCATTAGGACAAAAATGATGAACCACACTAGATGGTTTGAAACATGTAGAATAAAAAAATTCCATGTGATTTTTTACAAAAGAATTTGAATTTACAAATACATTATTGTCAGAAAATAATTCCTACATATTTAGTTTCTTAAAAATATGATCTTTAATTAAGGATGTCCATTGCAACGAAATAGGATCCTCATAATATTTTATACAAAAAAATAAATGAACTAATTTTTAAAAGGATGTTTAGAGGGAAAAAACCTACTCTTTTGAATCATCTTGTTCATCTCCATCACTCTCTTCAAAAGTCGCGCCCTCAATTTCATGTACCATCCTGCCAACATTTGTGGCAATAGGAAGTCTAATCTATGGTGATTGTATTCTTGGAAATGATGACGATGAACATCTTGTAACCTTAACCATATTCTTTATTGACCATTCAAACCATCTTGACCATTCTCGTCCTCAGGGTTTGGCAAGAGGAAGTCAGACAATCCAAGCATCCAACCAATAAAAAAAACCAGTGGAAAAGAACAGTCTTAAAAGTTTCTTGTTGCCTGAAGTTATCAATGGAAAATGGAATATAGATATGAAAAAAAACATGTCTATTGGGATCTTTGTAAATGGATCTGACATCATACAACAAATTCAAAATTAACAAGTCAAAGCTATTTGATGAAATAAACTCACATTAACCAGCAACCAATAATACTAACTAACAGAACATATTTTGAATTTACTTATCAACATACGATGTATCCAAATGGTATAGGGAAGGAGAAAAAAACATTGCAAGTTTGATTGGTAGGAATATGAAAAAGATAATAAATCTTCCATAAACAACAAGATCCTTCATGCATATTTATGTATTAGATCATTAATGAGATCTTGGAATGGATTATAGTTTCGATCAATTGGATTTATGAGAAAGTATACGACACTAGGATGAAGTACTTGTTGATTAATAAATCAAACAAGAATGTTATTTGATACTTGAAATATGTAATATAATGCTAATCACAATGCATCAGTCTTTTTGCACGATGCAAAGATATCTTCATAAAAATTAAAAGTAAATAAATTTAACTTCTGCTACAAAATTACACCATAAGGAACACAATTTCCTTAGAGAGAATGAGAAAACCTCTCAAAGAAGGTTGAAAAAGAATTTTATTTGTAACATATACAAAATCCAAACAAGCCAGTGAAGGAATGCATTTCTTAAATGTGACTCCCAGGAAAATCCCACCCTATGAGACAATGTTGTTCCAGGCATTCCAATGGTGGACACATCCAACCACCAACCACATAGTAAAGGTAAAAATCCAATCTCCACTAATGAAAGAAAAGAAACATTCACCATGGTGAAAAAGTATTTTCCTCTAGATATCAACAACCTTGCAAGAGGAGTAGAAACCTGTGCCACCAAAGCTATACAATAGATCCTACACACTGTCAAAGGCTCACCTTTATTGTAGCATATCAAGGTTATTAAGCCAAGATAACATAAAACATAAATAAAAATAACCATGTAATTGATTGAAAGAGTTGCAGATAAGAAACTCGTAAAGAAGAAAGAAAGGCTTTTGTTAATACTTCCGCTCATCCCCTAATTTTAGTAAAATTTGAACCACTGTCAGATTGAAGGACACCAGTGCTCATATTCCTTTGAAGAAACTCCTTGGTTAGGGTATTTGTTAACATATTTTCAAATGAATGAAGAATATTCCTTAAAGTTATGTTGAAGAGAGCCAAATCTAACCCTGAAGCACTAGACGTTCCTAGTGTAAGTAATGTACTAGATGTAGTGATGACAAGTTGAGATGTAATGGAAAGAACTTTCCATCCTAGTTGAAAAGGTAGAAATATTACAACACCAAGAAATATCGTGTTACTAGCCAACACTTGCAAGGTAAACATCTCAACAAAATTATTTAACCAAAAATGCTAAGCAAAGAAAATTGTCATTTAAAAAAGATCTAAATCATGTAGGGGAAATATATGAAATTCAATAGGACATGTAAAATTTCCCAAAAGAATTAAATTTAAAAACCTTCTCATATGGGAAATGGACTCACTGTTATTCTATTTTCAATCAAATGAAACAAAATACCTTGCATCCCCACAATTTCAACAAATAGCACATCCTCAATACCATATGCAACATCTCCAATATTAAACATTTTCTCAACATGTTCCTCAAGCCATGTAAATTGCGCTTCCACACGAGCGAATACATTTTTTTCATTTCTCCTAATCAATTTCCAAACACGAATGTTTTCCAAGCCATCTCCACCACCCTAACAATTTCCCCCAAGAATATGAGCTCCATCTGGTACAGTTAGATGTCTTCCTACTTTTTCCCCATTTTTCCATTTGATGCCATTATCTTCCCACTCAGGGTTTTCCCTCTCAATTTCATGAAGATTTCTAAAGAACTCACATAGGTAAGTTGCACACAAAAATATAAAAACAATTAAAGCTAACATAACGAATCCATGCAAACAAGCTATAAACAAAAGAGCTGGAGAAATATCTTTCTTGGAGATACAAGTTAGAAATAGTTTCCTAGCCTACCCAAGGCTCCTCATAAATGACATTTGCTAGATATAGAAATTTATGAACGGTATACATATGATCCATATAGAAAGTACAAAGGAAAGCCACAAAATGAAGTGCAAGTCATGCCATGCTTTTGATGTTGTACCAAATAAAACATCTCTGAAAGGTAATCTTGTTGGCACATTTTTAGCATAAATAGGAGAAACAAAGGAACCGGTGGTTGCGGACCTGCACATAAATATCCAACAAAATAGATCAAAAGAAAATAGCATTATAATGATACAAGAATACAACATAAAAGTATTACACTCAACCAAACGTTTATGCCAATACCCAACAACAAAAAGTGGTTCAATTTTGCATTAAAATATAGCTGCAATCTTAAAGGAGAATGTAAAACCTATTTCACTATTGACCTATTTTCCAAATAAGACTCTAAAATTTTCTAAACAATTAAACAAAATATGCCAGTTATTAAGGATGAACTCATGATAACGTCAAAAGGTTGGTAACAACACTGTAAGAGAAGCTAGAGACTGCTAGTACGCAAATGAATAATTTTCCTCATCAAATGAAATGAAACTCAACAAACTACCTCAACCTTGACTATAACCTACCCTTGCAAAAAAAAAAAAAAAAAAATCTTAGGCCTCAACTTTATTGAGAAAATTCTAATTTATATCCTTGAAGGAATATTGTTCGAAGGCTAAACACACGCATTATAGTTTTTTTTTTTTGAACTCTCAATATTATCTAATTAAATTACAAACTCCTAGCAAAAGAGCATGTTGTGCATCCAACATTAGGATCCCTTTGACCACTTTAAAAACCTTTAACAACCAAATGCACTCCAAATTTTCTCCTACCATAAGTTTGGTCTCTCAAGGCGAGAGATGATAGAGTTGTTAATTATTAGCCTGTTACTACTCACTCATTGAACTAACATATTTATAATGAACCAAAATTAACAAATATGGAAATTCGAATTTCCATTTCATATATTTTTTTAATTATACCTTGTTTCCCCCCACTCTATTACATGGTCATGGTGTATTCGCTGCACACTTTTTCTATACAACCTTTTCTTTTTTTTTTAATTCTGTGGGACCTCACCATATTATGTTTCTTGTTTTAAAATAATCATAGACAATTTACAAATATTTATAATTTTTTATATGTATTAGAACTAAATTTTGTTAAAAGGTAAGAGTATGAATTCAACTAAGTACCTACCCAAAGACAACGAGCTTCTCTACCACTGAGCTACACACCCCTTTCATGAAGGGCACCTTTAATGGTTTGATGTAGACATTTTTGACATGCCACATCAAGCACTCGTTAAGGCATATAGATGATGCTTCCTAGCCACCTAGATCTAATACTAAGTTAAAAGTTGGAAAATAGAGGCATCAAACTCAAAGCTACACCCTATTAGAAGGTTTCTCCACCACTAAGCTCCATTCCACTTTCATGTTAAGCACCCTTACTGAGTTTCTCTATAAGTGTGGTTTTCCAAATCCAACACTACGCCTCAAGCAAAACATAATCCAAGGAGCCCTAGCCAACAAGCTCTCATGCCATGTTCAAAACTAGACACAATAGGATTCAAACTTAATGCAGCTGCACATTTCCAACTAATGAGATGTTCTGCTAGCCAGGAGGGTACTCTACTACTAAATTACATGTCCATTTTATAGTGGGCACAATTAACAGTTCATCATAGAAGTGCAAATTTCCATATCAAACACTTATCTTAAGACATTATAGCTAATGCATCTAAGCAACTTAGCTTTGATGTGATGCTAAAAAGTAGGCCATCTAGAAATCAAACCAGTGACCTGACCCTTACCATTGGGATTCTCTACTCCTTTAATGGTAAACACCCTTAGAAATTCATTATATAAGTTCAAATTGATACATCCTACACTCTCCCCTAACCCACATAATTCCTCTGATATAATGTTGAAAACTAGACAAGTTGGGATTTGAACCAAGGACCTGCCCGTGGACATTAGAATTCTCTACCACTAAGATACACATAGGACTTACCCCCCGCTAGAAATTAATTCTACCACTAAGAGTCACCCTTAACCCACACTTTGGGTTAGGACTCTCTTAGCCACATGTCTTTGATACTAGAAAGGTTGCGGATTGAACTTAGGGCCTACCCCTAGCCAGTTTGCTCATCTCCCACTGAGATACACACAACCCCCATGTAGAAAATTATTTTACCACTAAGCCACATACACATTTCATAATAAGTAATAATTTGTTGTACAAGTGTGGATTGCCACATCCAACACTCCATGTCAAGGTAATGCTTCCTATTCACCTAGCACTAATACCATATTGAAACTAGAAAGGCTATGAATCAAAACATGGATCTACTTTAAGCTTATAAGCTTCTCTACTACTAAGCTACATATGTCATGCTTACAGCTAGTGGACAAATCTACAATTGAGGTAAATTCCCATTTCATGATAAATGGCCTTACGACTTGAACACAAAAGTATATATGACCATATTCAGTGAAATTTCACAAATATATTAAAGTAGATCATAAACCTTAATTTTATTGTTCTTCTAGTTCATAAGGTTAGTCATCCCTTTTGAGAAAAGCTCAAATAACCGGTGGATTATGTTTTCTCAAAGATATTTTAAAGAAGTACATGCCATCTCCATGTTGGTCTTTAAAGTTCCATAAGTTTTCCAGAACTTCTATGCCAAATTCCATATGATTATTTTCCCTTCAAGTATATTGATACCTTTCTCTATTTTAATATTTCTTGGGCATGATCTAGGAGCATCCTAGATCCATCTTATCCCTAGAAATACTAAGCACTCAGAGGGACCAAATATCTCAAGATGGAAACCTCTTTTTGTGTGAAATAATATTTGATCCCTCTCGGTGCTTAGTATATCTGAACATAAGATGGATCTAGCCTAGTTATTATATCAATAATAATATATAGTGAATAAACTGATAAACAAATAATAGTATATTAACTATTTTCTTCTAATCAAATTGGTAACTTTTGTATTACATAGGATTAAAAATCAACCTATTAAAAACGATGAGAAATTATATTGAAAAATGAAATGCTAAAGTACATAATTAATTTTAAATATAAATTATTTATTTTGTATCAAATGTCATGAAAAAATGTTAGAGCTGAGAAGAACCCTCACACATCCATGAAAAATAAATATATAAATAAGAAAACATTTTAATATCACTATAACAAAAGAAAGTTAAAACGTTTTAATATCACTATAAATGTTTATTAAATTTTTATAAATAAAGTCCACAGGGTAGCAAATTTCCAAATGCACTAAGTGGTAGAAAATTTAGCATAAAAACATATTTTACTGTAACTTTCTAGTAGAGTAGTTTCAATACAAAATTTTCAAGGGAGCCACTCCCCGCCAAGTCCATTATTGAGATCCTCATAACACCATCATATTTTGATCAGCCACTGACCCCCTTGGGTTATGGGAAACTTGGGGGTGAGAGTCAATCGGCACAAAAATTAAACATCAATGTATATGTTCTATTATCCATAAATATAATATCTTTCATTCATGTTAGACATACTAATATTATTTAATTGATTCCTACTAAGAGCTACTTTTAGGCAGCTAGTGTGTATTGTTGTTGTTGTGCCTAGCAGTCCCATGTTTGGCCTATTCATGGTTACTAATTGGTTTGACATTACTAAAAATAATTTTATACTATTGTATGTTAAGTTAATATGGTGATTTCACCCAAAGGCGCTATACAACCCAATATGGTAGGACCCCATGTAAACATTGATGCACATAAATGTCAATATTTACTAGGATATGGAGAGGTTTGCATTGAATTTTTAGGTAATAAAATAGTCAAGATAAGTTTGAGGCAATAATTTGATGGGTTTATTGATGATGGTTTACAAGTCCATGGTATTCCATAGACCATGATATATTTTCTAGTGGTGTTTGTTATGATTTAAAGGATCGGGGAAATATATTATAAACTGCAAGAGTACCAGCTTAGATACATCTTAACTTTGGACTTGATCATTCTTGGCACTTGGTAGATTTTGATTTAAGATGGATGTAGGTTGGTTTACAAAATAATTAATGTTTATGAAGTCCTTGTAATATAATTTTTCCAAATTGAATGTTTCTATAATTTCTATCTTATAATTGATTTTCATTGTTGAAAGAAAAAAGTTAAACATAATATGAGTCTTATATAATATTTTCTGTTGTGAATTATAAAATGTTATCAACCTCCTAATATCATAAGATATGATACTCAATGCAAACAAAATTTTCGATAGTACCTAGAATTAAAGTTGTTATGGTAACAAACATATTGGGATAATTCTATTATTAAATAAGTTTCATTGACACTTCAAAATTGTGTCAGCCTTATACTAGAATAATAAAACAACATAGACAATACGGTATTTTCTATATCAAATTATAACCAAACTAGTTCATACTACTAATGTACATAATTATTATCCTTTTCATAAAAAAAGATTAACTAAATTTTTAATAGGAATCGTAAATAATATTAGAAGAAATAATGTAAGGAGTTCTAGATTAAGATGTCAAAGATTTGTTTATGCAAGTTTATATAAATTTGCTTTATATAATTTATGATGAGAATTTTATTGGAAAAAATAATGAATAGATATATTCAAAGTAGTGAACTAAACTTAGTCTAGTTAAAGTTCTAAATTCTAGATCCACTATATAATTCCAAATTTAACGAAATATGATTATTGTTGAAGTCGTTGTAATATAACTTTTCCAATTTTAATGAAACATGTGTTATAGGATAAAATAGGAGAGTTTCTATAATTGGAGAGAAATTGGAAAACTTTGATTTTTATTCCTCAGACAATGACAGTGAACCGAACCCAATGAACTCGATGGACTCTGTAATAGAGTAATGACCAAGTGAGCTTGATGTTTCAAGAAAAGTTTCTTTTATGGCACTTCCATCGTCATGCCTATTATCTTGTGTTTTTTTTGGTACTTTGTATAGTCTAAAAGACAATCTAGTAGCCTATGAAATATGCAACTATAAAATTTTGAGCTTATGCCACTGGTATTATAGTAGCTTGCACTACTTTTGTCTATAAATTTTTCATATTAATATAAAAGACCTAATATTAAAAAAAAACACGATCAATTTTAAAACCAAAAAAAAATAAAATTTAAATCTTGCTAAGTTAACATTGAAGTAAGCACACATAAATTCATTTAAATACTTGTGCAAGAGGTGACACAATGTCAAATATTGCATCCATGGCAACATCAAGTTTAAAGGAACTGACATATTCTCACCTAGGTCATAGTGTATTCTCTCATAACATCTGTATATGCTAAAACAATAATAGTGAAAAGAAGTATTTGAAAGTTACATTTATTGAATATTTGTCAATTGTACAATTAAATATATAACCAATGACTTAACATTAAATAAAAACTTTACGAAGATGATTCATAAGACTTCTATGGATAGGATCCCCCATCAAGCCATTACAAGTATGCCTACAATGAGGGATTATATATAGTGCTACTCGACTTAAATCAGAATCAATAGCCTACCAATGTGGAGTTGATTGTCTATAATCAATGTGTCCTAAAGAGTCGACACCTACAACTTTAAGATAATCCTTTGATGTATCTCATTTGGAGGCTACACAAGTGAACTATATTGCACTATACTACATGTGAGACATGTTATCATAGTGCTTGTGTCATCAAAAGAATCCAAATGCTTAAGTGCCTATGGGGGTTTGGGATACACCTAGGTGTAGGTGGCCCTATGAATGGATTATGCCAAACATTTGGTTGATTCTAAGGGGAGCCAAGACAAACCCATTTTCAATCACTAATGTTAAAATAGTCCACATGGAGGTTAATTGCAAACATGGCCTATTATTTGCAAAGAGAATACAATGGTACCTTTGTATTATAAAAAATTGGTTTATAAAGAAACATAAACGATTGACTCATTTAGTTCTCTTTCCATGTATCAAATGCACACCAAACATTGCAAATACATCTTTTCCTAGGATCATAGGGTTGGTTGAAGCTTGGTTTAGGGTTTACGAAGGACATGATTGCATTACATCTATATTGGAAACAGGTTTTCCAATAAAAATCGTGGTCTGTGAAATAATAAGACGTAATATATCTTTTTTATGCATAGAGAAGTGCATACATGTTATTTGTAGAACCAAGTGTCCATTAATTTAAAATAAGTGGCTTAATTTTTAAGCCACTTGGGACCATGCATCCTCATAAATACTCTAGTGAACCAAGAATAGTAATATTTTTAGACTATGGGAAATCCTTGTAGAGGTCACTACAAGACTATTTAAGAAATTGTGTGAAGAATACATGGTTGAACCAAAATCTGAAAAGTGTCATGTTCATATAATGCCACCACTCACTCTAGATTATCCATCATAGGGTTTATTCCATGGTGAAGCTCAAGGTAATCCGCTCATCCGCTCAAGGTAATCCGCTCATGTGTCTAGCAAGAATGGTACTATTTATCATATAGTCTTCTCGTGTACATTTAAATGTGTCAGATATTCCATAGAGGAATTGTAGAGAAGATACGTGCACCTTCATTGATATTCTTTCCCTTCTTCCGAATAGTTGTCCTTTGGGGAGACGGTGGATATTCTTCCCCTTCTTCCGTCAACAGAAGCATATTCAAGTCAACTGCAATTGCTTCCTCAACAGAACCATATCCAAATCAACTGCATCTACCTACTTAATGAGCTCTTGTAAAATGAAAAACGGGGTGCCGATGAACGGAAAACGGGATGCAATTCCTGAAACTAATGAGCTCTTGTCAGGTGTAGTGCGGATGCAATTCTCGAAATTAATGAGGCTTGCCAGGGGCCGTGCGGTATGCGGTTAACCACTTTGGAGATTTGTTGCCCACGATCATCAATCTAAATTAAAAAAGTTAAAAACCAGATCAATATCTATTACATATAGAATGAAAAAGGGTGTAATCCTAATTAATGGTCATGAGTATACAATATATGTATACTTGCACGCTATATTTATACTTGCACGAGAGTGTATGATATAGCGGTAGGAGCAGTTGGTTTGCACGCTTCTTGGCCATGTTCGAATTTTGTAGATGTTGCAGCATATGTTTCATTTCGGTGATGGCCATAGATGTGATGGCTGTCAGCCTGCACTGACATGTGTATGTAAAAATATATCTAAAAATAAAAGGGCCCATAGTGCTTCTAAAAAACTAACCCTTCCCATTTTAAAAAATTGTATACTTTTGTATGGCCCCTCCCATTTAAAAAATAAATGTATACTTTTGTTGTAAAGGAGTAATGTATGATCCCTTTCCAAAACAATTAATAGTATGAGTAGTTGTTCGTGGATAGGGCGCAGTGGGGTGTACGTATCCAGTGATCAAATTTGAAGTGCAGGTCTTAATTTCATTTAGAAGGGCACACATTCATGTAGCACTTCCATTATGAAAAGCATAAAAAAAAGGAGCAATTCAATTGACAATAGTAAATTATTTTCAAATTTCTTTTTATTTTTTCACAAACAAAAATATACTTCTATGTCAAAGGCTGCATTAATAAATGCATTACTCTTACACATGTGTGATTGAGAAATCTAACCACATAAGATTAATGGATAGCCTGGAGACCTATATCCCTACTCTAGTTCAGATAAGGATTAATTTTGTAGGAAATTTTTGTGGCCAGAACGTTCAAGCCAATATACAAGTAGCTCAATCAAATTTAAGTTTATTGCATGAATGAAAAAATTCAGTAAAATACTAAACATGTTTAGGATTCAACGAAAGTGTGTACAAAGGTGTATATGTTTTTGGTATCTCATTTTTTAATATGAAAACATACCAGGAATTGGGAATCCTCAAACAAATCAAGTTCAGTATATTAGGAAGCCTGTTGAATGCCCTCCTCTCCAAGCATAAATCGTGCTTAAACTTTGTTTGACAGGCGTTCACTGAATGATGAATCTATGTTCATCTCCAGCTTAAATCGTCGTCAAACCTTGCTTTGGGCAGCCTTCAGGCACAACCCAATGAAATTACAGACCTAATACATGGCCCATATTGACATCTATTCGCTCTCAATTGAAACTACCAAATGTAATGGTATCAAAGGGTAATTGTGACATAACAATTAATAATAACTTCCATCATATGCACAATTAGAAAAAACAACTCAAAAAGAAACTATTGTTTTTGAAATGGGAGGCTAGAAACCCAGTCAAGGGATAGTAAACCTGGGTTATAGTGATTAAATGAAAAGCAGAATAGATGCAGGTTAAAGTGGAGCCACAGCCATCCATACATGGGTTTAAATCACGATTAATAAGAATTTAAATTTATTAATCTCGACGGTGCATCAGAAGGAAAATGCATGCTACATATCTGGATTTCATGGTTTCCACGATTGAGGGTTTCCGTTCTTCAATGAATTAGGATTTAATATCCACACAGCTTAAACAACCAGTGATCCAAGGAAGAGCAAACCTAGATTAATGGGAGCGTAAAGCAGGGTTATAGTGATTAAAGGAGAAGCACAACAAATACATATTGAATCCACCAGCTATCCCATGCAAGGCTAAAAACTAACTTGATGTGAGAGACGTAGAGCCATCGATACAAAGCCCAGTAAACCTGGGTTAGTGTGAGAGAGCTAGAGCCAACCATACCTGGTAGAATAAACTGGCGTTATAGCGATTAATGGGCGATCACAGCAGCTGAATATTCAATCCACGAGCTATACCATGCAGGGCTAAACTAAATTAATGTGAGATGTAGAGCCAACGATACAAGACCGAGAAACCCGGGTCGACGTGAATATAAAGCAGACTAAACCAAGGTAAGAGTGATGAAAGGAAAAACACAACACATACATATTGAATCCAGGAGCTAAACCCTGCAGGGCTAAACAAAACTAATGTGGGAGACCCAAAGCCAGCCGTAAAGGGACAGTAACTAAATCTGGGTTATAGTGATTAAATGAACAACACACCAGACACAGATTAAAGTGGAGCCACAACCATGCATGCACACACACGGGATTTAGGTTTAAATCAATTAATGAGAATTTAAATTTAATAATCTCAGAAGACAAATTCACAAGTACATACCTGGATTTCAACCATTGAGAGTTTGAACGATATCAACAACAATACAGTCCTTCCGTTCTTCACTGAAAAGCAGTAACATCCACACAACTTCTTCCCTTATTTAATACAAATTTGCTGAAAGAAAATAAGACAATGAATCATATGACTTCACACACGTGAGTAGAGAGAAAAAGAAATGAAAGAATTAAAACGAGCTATACAATTTGTATTAATACTGAGATATGATTAATCTCCCTGGACAAAAAAACTGAGAGAACTCGCTCACCCAACAACCATTGAACTGCTCAACAATTGAATGATCCAGGCGCCTCCCCTGCAAAAGTGGTGGTAATCTAGTCCAAACTACTCCGGCATCGCACATTGATAGCATTGACTGAGACTCAACCAGACCAGACTCTGAGACAGATATCCTGACTCCGACACTGACTCAGACTCACCCAGACCGACCGTATATACAGACTCAAACAAGAAATCACACAGACATATCAGTGTTGAAAATGGACAGGATAAAGATAAAAATTGCAACGGGGTTAGATTAGATATATATACAACGCCTCTTTCACCCACCTCCTCCAACAGGCATCTACAATGGGAGCAACTCAGAAACTGTCAAATGTAATGGTATCAAAAGGTAATTGTGACATAATAATTAATAAGAACTTGCATCATTTGCATAATTAGAAAAAACAACTCAAAAGGAAACTGTTGTTTTTGAAATGGGAGTTTCTGAAATGAGAAAAAACAACTCAAAAGGAAACTGTTGTTTTTGAAATGGTATTTAAGTTTTAACATGAAAAGGAATTTACAAATTCAACATTCTAATTTGAGAAAAATGAAATTTAAAAAAAAAATTAACAATTTGACAGCCCTTCTTAAAATTTTTTTAAGATATTTTTCCATTTTTTTTTTAAATTGACAAATTTCAATTTTTAAATTTCTTTTGACTGGTTAAATTTTTTCATTACTTCTCTCTGACGTGCCAGAACCCTTTTGAAGGCTCTGATGTGTTCAATTTTGATCCCTTTCACCAGCATGTGAACCTTACTATTAAAGTATATTGATGAGTAAATAACTTTTTTTGCAATGCCATACATAGCTTACCAAAAAGACAGCACTATACTTGCAGCTATCCAACTTGTTTTTCAAAACTATCAAACAGTGCACAAATTATTATGTTCTAGTTCTGTTGTTTTTCAAAGGATTCAAAACACTGCATATGCTTATATTAAACCTAACATGTGGGCTATGATCTACTTTCTTTCCAGAAAGAGGATGAATAGATTATTTTTTCAAACAAATGCCCATGACATTTTACCAGATATAAAATCATAAAAAAAAATAGTTTTTAAAAAGATAATTTAACGTTTTCAAAATGGTTATCTTTGTCTATGTAGATTGCAGTTTTCACAATATTGCAGAAAGGTAAGGCATACTATGAATTTGTTGTATGTCTTTCAAAATTTACAATAAGCTGAAAGATTCCAAAATCTACAAATGAGTTAATTCCACAAGTCTAAAATCTGGACTTTTATTTCTGAAAGTCTGATTGAATAATAAGGAGTCCTATGACGAAGGCCTGATCGATTCCATGCTGCACCACAAGGCTGAGTACGTCGTCTCCTAACATGACCTCCGATGTCGCTTGCTTCCGTCTTGCCTGTTCCATTCAATGATGAATCCATTAAATTACCCACTACACTTACCCTTCAATAAACTGAACAATGGATTCATAGTATTCAAGTTATAACATGACAACAAACCTGAGCGAGAATTTCACCAGAGCGACCCAATAATGTGAAGGAGGCGGCTGGCTTGCAGAGATATCCCTTCATTTGATAATGGCAAGCCTTCGTATTATGATCTTTTATTGGATTTGTGACAACTTTGGCGGAGGGGTTGCTTGAGAAAGGTGTCAATACCGACGTTATAACGGTAAACGCTGGCTTCCCACGGCCACGGCCATCTCCTTTGAATGCATCCCATCGCTGGTTAAAACACAACCTCCACTAAACCCACAAATAAAATAAAAAACAATCAACATAAGTAAAATCTATTGAAAAGGGGCAGGCCATCCCAGATTTCTAGAATATTTCAGAATTTAAAATATACTTGAGTTCAAACAATCGATTTTAGCATTTGCTAATATTTATTAGGTTTCAAAATATTTTTTAAATCTACGATCTAATTAAGTTCAACTGAAAATAATAATACTTTATGGCGACGCATGGTGAGAAGAATGTTCCCCACAGCATCCATGAGGGAGAGTTTGTATTTGGCCTCAGATGAGTAATCATCAACTCTGAAGACCAGATTTCCATTTGAATCAAAGACTGTGAATCCTTTTCCATTAAGGAAGAGAGATCTCTTCCAAACTGTGAAGGTGGAAGGAGGGTGTACTTCACACAAATTATTATCATGGCAACTCGAAACTGAAACTCCCGGGGCCGAAGAGCATGAAACGCCTGGATGCACCCGAGGATGCACCTGGAAAACAAAATAATATCAAATTAAATCATAAACCATTCAAAAACGAATTAGCAAATTCACTAAAGATATCACGTTAATAAATCTGTGAAAATTTAAGATACCAATAATTAGAAAAGTAATTTTTATAAAACACATACCCTGAGCGACGAAAGACACTTTGAAAGAATTCCTGCACTCCTTTCAGATTTATTCATCGGAACACACATTTTAATACAACAATGAAGACTATATTTATTGGCCTTGAGTGCTGCGATTGAAACCTTCCATTGAATAACAGTAACTGGTTTTTGAAATCATTGTGTCAAGATGAGAGTCTTTCTATCCTTGGAAAAGCTTTACCCTTTTGTATTTAATAATGCGAATGCAGGTCCAAAATACTAATAAAATTATCATTTATTCATTAGATAAGTATCATCAACCTATTAGGTGATGTAAATGACAAGAAAAGTCGGTTGTGGTGCGCAAATATGAAGGTCGCTTTTAAGATTTTAAAATGTTACGAAGAAATCAGATATTCCCTATTAGCCTGGATCAACCTAAGAGTCATAAAAATTCTAACACAACTTGAGATATTTTATTACTCTTGCTATATCAGATGTTAACGTACACTATTTGCACACATATAACTCGTAAAATATTATGAATGCCTCTCGCCATCTTAAAATTTTAATAATGTTTCACTCCAAACCTAAAAAAGACGCTTCTGTATAATAATCAAAAGCCGGTCACCTCATTTAATTAAAAACATGTTGGCATATTTAAACTTCAGAGCAATTAAGTATCTTATGGCTAGAAATGCACAGCCCACGCTCGTTCAGCAAAATAAGATTTTCATAGTGACGGTATGCAGCAAAATAAGATTTTCATAGTGACGGTAGTTGGCTTGAGTGGAGATCAATGGTTTTAGAGACCACACAAATAAAATATTTTATATTTCACCTTATCCAGTTATCTCATCTTTCCATACAAGACAATAATAACACGTCATTCACTAAACAAAAAAATTGTTTTAACAATATTACTAATAATAATTTCAAAGAGACCAGAGACAGTTTTTGTTTTAATAATATTATTAATAATAATTTCAAAGAGACCTGACACAGTTTTAGCCCTTAATCTATTATTTTTTTTTATGTTATCAGGGATTGAAAATTCTTAGCCAGTGGTTTGATAAAGCTATATAAGAATATTATTGTTCTGTTTAAAAGTATTTAAATTTATCAAAATAATGAATTATTATGTTGAGAGGTATTTTGTAGTTTAGTATAGAAGAGAGGTTGTATTTTATAATATGTAAATTTTTTTAATTCAATAAATTTACATAAAAATAAAAATAATTAATAATTAAATTAGTCTAAATATATCATAATTCTCTATCTATCACCTTCCGAGAGATCAAATATTTGGATGTGCAAACATTTTTTCAAGTTTTGCACTAAAAAAAGAGAGTTGCACTTTGAGATATTTGATCCTTCTCTATAGATGATAGATCCAGAGTTAAGATGGATCTACTATGGTAATATAAGAGTTAAGCAAGGCTTTCTCTTGTTACCTATTATTTTAGCATATGTAGTGTCAACTTAGAGATTATTTGGAAGTGATATGTTAGGTTGTGTAACATACTCTAGTCAAAATGGTCATCATTGTTCTTCTTTACCCTAATGATATCATTCTTATGGTGAGGTGTCCATATGATCTTGACAAGCAACTAAAAATTCTCAAGGATTTCTTCTTTATAATGAGTATGATTACTAAAATTAACAAAACTAAGGTTATAATACTCAAATCCAAAAAGATCACTTATGTTAACTTCATGTATGACAACAATAGTTTGGAGGAAGTGACTTCATATAAATATCTCGAAATTAATCTTCTTCGTGAGCTTCATTGGATATTTAGCATCGAGAAAATGATAAATGGAGGGTCAAAAGTTTATTAAGGTGATGAAATTTATTGCAAATCAATGGACCTTTTGCTTTGGGAAAAGGATAAGCTCCTCTTTCAAACTTTGTTCACTCATATTATCTTATATGGTTGTGAAGTATAAGGTTGTAACATGTTTAGAGAATTATGGAGAAAGATAGATAAAATTAAGAAGCATTTTATAACTCATAATCTCAAAATTAAAGGCAATACACCTTTTTATCCCTCTCATGGAGATGTATCTTTTCCCCAAGAGTATGTTTATGACTAGGTGTACAATGTATAATAACCAATGTTCCACGATGACATGCCCCTTGGGGTGGGGGGTGTGTTTCCCATATTTTCCACACCCCAAGGATGGGGGGACGCTTTAGGAAACATTTCCCATGTCCCCATTTGGGGAAAACATGGAGAAACACATGGAGAAACACATGGGGAAATGTCTCCCTAATGTGGGAGATGCATTTAGCCAAAAGGGGGATGTCTGGGCATCCCCTTCCAAGAACCTCCTCTTAGATTTTTCATCCAACAACACATGAAGATAGACAATAGAGAATTCAAGAGTTTGTAACCTTGGTAATTAATGAAAATATTAAATTCTTAAAGTAAAAGGATAGAAAAGGTTACTTCAATTTTCAAATTACCCTTAATTATTTCAGGATTTTTAAGAGTGGTTCCGACCTCATAAGCTTCATATAGAGAACATAAAATTTCATATGCCATTCAAAATTAAGAAAACTTGTCTCAGCGGGGGAAACTCAATTGGTTAATCCGAGAAATTCGAAATCATTGAAGCTCGAAAAACCTAGGTTCAAATCCCCCCTATTGTTACTCGGGCTGTGCGGAAGAGGACATATCATAGTCCTGTAGAGGTTTACTAGTAGTTATGTGTCAGGTGGGCTACTAGGTTCCTCTGGGTTACAAGAAAAACAAAAACAAAAAAAGAACACCAAATTTAATAGCTTTTATCATTTCAATATTGATAAGATTATAGTGTTTCCGTTGGATTGCATAATGTTGAATTTGTATGGAATGGATTGTTGTTGGTATTTTATCATTACTATTCTTATTTTTATAATTTACAAAGCAAGACACTTATGCTAGGGACCTTGACATCCTCCCATCCCTCCTTAATTTCCCTAAATTTCTTGGGTGCTCCCACATGTCCACCTTGTGCATCTTCCTACTTGTGTTAGATTCTCTCAGGTATCAGAGTTAACCAAGAGCTTTTACTTCTATGATGTTAGTAGAATTTCATGTGAAAGGGTATGGAAAACCACATGTGCATGCTTTAAAGAACATGAAATATAAATGAAACTATCAAACCAAACAACACACATAGCTTGATAATGAAGTTCACCCAATGTGGGTTATGTCATTGATCCCAGAGTTAAGAGTGGGGATGTTGCTTCGTTAATTGTTGCATGATGATGATGAGTACATGATGTGTTCTTTGTTAATACAAGGACAAAATCCCTTAACTAGAGTGGCATGTCTCTTTACACAATGTTATCCTACAAGAACTCTAACTTGTATAAGCTCTCCTTTAGCATGACAAGAGATCAATCTCTCACATGAAGTGGAAAACAAGGATCCTCCAACAAAGTGACAAATAAGGATCTCAACATCAAACATGTCATAAGTGCATGTTATACCTCCACTTCTGTGGACGGGCCTAAAAATGCACACCTTTGCTGAAGAAACAAACCGCACAGTTGAATTCTTGGAAAAAATTCATGAAATATGACTATAAACTTAACCCCTTTATGACTTTGTCAAATTTGGGCTCCCTGGGAATCTCAAAGATTCCTTAGAGATTCTCTTGTACGAGATGAATGAAATTTAATTTCTCGGATGAAGAAAAAAATAATTCCATCATGTTCCTTGCAAAAAAATGAGAAAAATGAGTATAAAGTCAACATAATTCTGACACCTTAAAAAATCCCCCCTAGGGAATCTCCAAAATTCCTCACTAATTGTGCATGGGAATATATTGTGAAATATTTCAAAGAATATTCCTCTGAAATATTCATGTCTCAAAAAATGTTCTGAGGCAGACCCCTCCTAGATATGTGGCTCATTGTTTCCTCTCGGCTCTGTTAGGTACTAGGTTACATGCTCTTACTAGTTCTGAGGCAAGCCCCTCCTAAATATGTAGCTCATTGTTCCCTCTCAGCTCTATTAGGTACTAGGTTACATGCTCCTACTAGTATTGACTCTGTCGAGTCCCTCCCACATGAATAAAGTATGCTTATGTATTGAATTATTGATAGAGTTTACCATGTTCCATCTATTTGGTGGCTTGGTTGGCACATAAATTATTAGGAGGTTGGGCATTGGTTAGTCCTTTATTCGATTCATGTGTCAATCATTTTAATACAGAAAACAACGTTGGTCATTGAATCAAAGTTTGTTATAACTGAATATGATTTGAACCTCTTTTGTCCATTATTTCACATTAACTTTTGCTAATAATAAAACTGTTATAAACATGTAGGTTATATATATATGGGATACATGTTAAACACTTTGGTTATATTTATATAACCAACATATATAACATTTAAACGTTTGACCATATGCGCTATAAACTTTAACTTATGGAATACGACCATTTGGATGTTTTATATGATTGGGTTTTAATATGGTTATACCATCCATATAACACATTCAAATTGTGTCAGAAATTTGTTGCCGACCAATTATTTATTTTTTATAGGGTTAAAATAACCATATTTAATATATGTAATATATTTTTTAAATAGATTTGTTGTTTATGGAATTTTTTAAAATATTATATATATATTTTTGTCTCTTCTCCAGGGAAAAGAGCTAATAATTGTGTGCCAAGTGTCAATCATTTCTTTTATAATTTATCTTCACGTAATCCTTGTGGGTTCCCATGTAGCACATTGTGGGCTCCAATTTTCTTACTTATACTCTCAATTTCAAATTGCGATAATTTGGTCATACATACTCAGATTTGAGTGACATTTCTGACACCAGAATCGTAATGACGAGCACTATAGCTTGACCTTAGCTTCACTTAGAGTCAAATACTTTGATATTTTAGCCATTTTTGAGCCACTTGGATCACTATTCTCGTGCTCCCTTGGCCTAGAAACTTGGTAGAACATAGAAAAGAACAAGATAAACAAAATGAGAGAAAATATCCTTCCTAAGGTGGAACCCTATGCTTCCTAAGGTGGTAGAATAAGATGTCATGTATTAGCTAATTGAATGGGGAATCGAGGAAGATGTTATTGTATAGAATAATGATAACATTAAAATATCGTCACATCTAAATTTATGAAAAAATTGTGGTGTGATAAAGAATTAAAATATAAGAGAAAATTAAGATGTTACAAGAAGGTGATCCACACTAATTTAGAATATCAAAAGTGAGTGTCTGTCCATTTTAACTATAGAGAATAAAATCAAAATTACTAAAAACACAAACTCTTAAAAACTCCACAGTGAAAAAAGACATTAGACAATTCCCTATAATATCATACAATGACAATAGATTTTAATTCCAATATATTTTTATGATATTACGAATCTCAAATATCCATCTCAACAAATCTATTTTGATTATAAAATAATTATTTTAAAAGTTTACATAAAATCTATGCAATTTCTTCTCTTTTATAATTTTAAATAAACCAAAATTAATTTTAGTAAATGTTAACAACTATCATCTATCATCATAAAAATAAACTAATCATAAATATATATTATATATATATTATATATATATATAATATATATATATATATATATATATATAAATATATAGATAGATATATATATACTCAGGTGCCCACCATTGGGACAATTTAAGAGAGACACACAAATAAAATATCTTTTTTTTAAACCTCCTTTACTTCATCCCATCTTCTCATATACAAGTTTGTCCTTTCAATATGATAAGAACTTAAGTTTTCTTTACATCAATTGTCTCACATAAATAAGAATAAAACATTTTCCAAGAATATTTAATGTAATTTCTTAACTATGAATCAAATTTAAATTATAATTTCTCTTATTATATAAACTTTAAAATGTTGAATTACTCCTTTCATTGAGCTTCTCAACCAACTTTCGTATCTCATCCTAAAATCAACATGTATCATACATGTGTTACGGTCAAGTCCCAAGTGATCTCTTCAGGTGTCTCTTCGTCAACTTTCTCCATGCCAGTTGCCTCACCTAGATTTTGTCCTCTCATCTCCCTCAAACCTAGCTGACTTTCACCTCTATGTTCAGGATGAGGTAGTCAATCACCCCCGTTGGAAGCATGTAATCCCTTGAAAGCCCATGTTTCTTTCAATGCCCCTCCGTACCTCTTTGCACAGGAGAAAAACCATGACTTAGGTAGGAATACAAAGAGGTACATTTGACATTGGAAGAGTTTGGTTAGTTTTGTTGTTGGTAAAGATATTAATGTTTCACAAGTGAATTCTCTAAAATTATTAGAGCACAAATATTGATCTAGCTGAAGAATAATTGCACAAACTTGCAAGAAATTGAAAAATAAAATTGGAATCGAGAAATGAATTTGGTTATCCAATATTGGTTTGAGAATCAATACAAAAGGTAACTAGGTTAAGCTTATTTGTACATGCAATAACTATGGATAATTAAATTTAATTGAAGCTAAGTGTGCTTTATGTTTAGTTAATGTGCACATGCACCACATATGAGAACTAGAGTTAGCTAACTAAAGCCAAATGCACACCACATGTAAGCACTAGAGTTAACTAACTAACGCCAAGTGTACGCCACATGTAAGCACTCAAGTTAACTAACTAAAGCCACGTGCACATTGCATGTAAGCACTCAAGTTAATGAACTAAAGCCAAGTGCACATCACATGTAATAACTAGAGACGAATCGAATCTATTTAAGGCTAAGTAGGTACATGTACACCAACACCCCACCCCTCCCCCACCCCTTAATCATAACTTAGGTGAGTGTGATACAAAATGAATGAGTCCTGGTAACAAAGCCATTTAAAATACCCATATATAATTCATGAAAGGAGGAAAGAGGGAAAACCCAGTGGGAAGAAACCCCTCCTCAAAATATAATGCAAAAAGTAGAGAAAAGACAATTGCTTGGCAATTGTGCCCTTTACCCCAAGACGATCTGGAAGAAATCGAAAATTTTGCTCAGTCAAAGTCTTGCTGAAGATATCGACAGTCTGATCGGAAATAGGAAACTACTGAAGATCGATGATCCCATCATGAATGAGTTCTCTAATGAAGTACATGCGGATCTCTATATGTTTGGTTTGTTGCCACTACATTGGATCTCTGCAAAACTTTAGCGTACTTTGATTATCACACCAAATGATAGTTAGATGATGGACACTAATACCTGTCTTAGATTAGAAATGTTGTAGCCAAATGGCCCGAATAATGGCATTGATTACTCTTATGTACTTAGCCTATGCTAATGATAAAGCAATGACATCCTTCTTCTTGCTTGACAAAAAAATTGGGCTGGATCCCAAACCAAGTACATAACCGGAGGTGGACTTGTGATCAATGTTGTCACTAACCCAATTTGAATATGTGAACTTATTGATGGTGCTGCAAATTGGTCAATGAAGGGGATCTCCCTGATTTGAAGTCCTAACTATACCTCACATCATTTGGTGTAGGAGTCCCATCCGGTATAAAGGTTTGGTTGCCAAATACTCAAAGATCTACCTTGGCTCTAGTTGGCAACATATCATAGTGTTACATCGGTCTCTTCAAAAAACACAGTAAGTGTGCATGGTGAGTGCATAAAGTAACTATATCAAGGCTCTGTTACTGCAAAGGGATGGAGAAAGTGATCCTCTAAGTGAGAGGTAATAGTACCACCCAGGAAGAGACACACGTGAACGAGGAAAGGTCTGTCTAGTATCCAACATAGTAGTCTACAATAGATGTGATAGTTGTTAAAATAAAAGTACAAGGGGAGAATCCTCCACCATCTAGTAAAGTAGTCCACAATGGATATGATGGTTGCTATAACTAATAAGCAAGGAAGGTCTATCTAGTATCCTGCAACATAGTCCACAATGGTGAGACAATAGTGATAACCAATACAACACATTCTCAACAAGGTAAGTACTAAAACAACCAGAATAGTTCAACTATCTTATTACATGGGAAATATACATGAATTAAGAATGTCGAAAGAATAGTCTTACAAACATCTACAAGACATGCATGAAAATGTGCTGGTATGAATAGGCTATTGTATTAAGCAAAAGTTCCAAGAGACATATGTACATCTTACATCACTAGCCCTACTAGTGAGACATTGGAGCCACTCCTTTCTCCTCAAAGAACTAACTAAAAAATCTTTATGCTTCGTTGGAGGAGCCAAGGTTAAAAGTCCATGCTCATACGATGGGAGGGGTATATATAGCCAAGGGTGATGCTTGAACCTTATGACCCTTGGATTTCCCTCAAGACCATTCACCTTCCTTTGATTGTTCAACTGACGTGACCCATCATCTTCACTGTGTGTCCATTGGAATTTCATTTTAGATTACATTCAGTTACAACAGATATGGCCCATAGTAGTGATGTGGTCTCGACAACTCATGACATGAATTCACATGACACTACTGACATGGACTGGTTGGCTGTGATGGAAATGTCAAGAAGTTGTTGCCGCTAAGTGATGGATGTGTTCTTGGATGCACTTTCTCTTCTTCTCCGCATAGCTTGATGCTACAGGGTTTTCAATGATATTGGTATTATAAGATGGTTGTATGCATGTGTTCCCTTCGCTTATTCCTTGATGAGTCTTCTAACATGTTTTCTCCTTCTCCATATCATTCATCTTCTTGTCATGATCTATCAGTGTACTTGTTCCTCCGATTCACTCATGATGGGACAACATCAAATCTAAAACCTCCTAGTCTAAGATGATGCATTATTTTCCATGGACCGGGCCCGAGACAAATGAAGGTTGGGAAGAGGGCCCAATAAGTGTGCACTGCATAATTCCAGGTGAGAGGGTAGTAGACTAGTCACTGAGATTTTGTAGAGTGCAACTTAGGCTTGACTAAGGAACTCCAGGGCACAATATTCACTGTTAGGGAAAACTATGTAGTGGCTAGTGGGAGGTAGGATTGCACACTTAAGGTCACTAGTAGAAGCTGCAAGGAGGACCCATGGGGCACCTCTTCATAATTTTCTAAGGGAAGACATGACAGGGCAGCATAGGGACCATATAGGACAGTTCTATGCATTTTCTGGGAGTAGTGAGTCCTGGGTGTGGGAAGACACTGGGAGGAAACCTCTGTGCAGTTATGGGAAAAAAATAAGGTTTAGGTCTGTACACATTGCAGAGTTCCAACAGGCAGGGAGGAGGCAAGCCTTGAGGAAGTTTCTATGAAATTATGGGAAGGAAGGAAAACTTCTCACCTCTAGGATTGTGTAGTGCAACTATCCTCAGGGGAAACCTCAAGCACTCTATAGTTCCAAGAATCAGAGCAACTTAAATGAGGGTTGAGATTTCACAATGTAACTCAGTTAGGGTTTGGTGAAGTGGAGTTGTTTAGTTGGGAGGATTTTCTAGAAAATGGCTAGGTGTGGGAGGCAAGTGAACTTGTGAGGACTCGACATTGTGATAAAACACTTATCATACTTCAAAAACATGACAATATAGACCACCAAGACAAAAAGAAAAAGCATTTCCCTCTGTGAGACTGTATAGAGTTAAAAGCAACAAGTGTGACACTTGGGATAGACCTTTGGATGACTGTGACGACACTTGTGTGACACTACTTAAAAATTGGTGTATGAGTGTGATAGATGTTTACATGGCTAAGAAAACTCATATACACAAAAACCAACCTTCAAGGTTACTAGAACGATTCACAAACATGACATAACAACCAAATATGTAAAAAAAAGATAACTGATCCAACAAGTGAAAGGGAGCATGACACGTAGAGGAAACACATGGCATTACTTTCAGTGCTTGCAACCATGCACATCAATGAAGACAGAATGATATTCAACAATGATACGCAGTCCCTAAAGCTACACTAAGAGGTTTATTTCAATAGATGTGCTTTGTTTTCCATACCTACCCTCCAAAGGGTTATGCATCAGATGGAGTCTTCATGTGGTCTCAATCTTCTATCATACCATGGGTTGCTTGGTCACCTTATCATTCTCCTCATCTCCTTAAGAGTCATCTAGCATGTCTTCCTTATTTGTGGCCCCTGAGAGACACAATTGTGAAGTTTCAATGGGCAGTGACTGTTGCAGGATGAGGCCTTGGGAGGACACATCTATGCAGTTTCAGGATGCATGGTAGACTAGGAAACTGAGGTAAAAAATGCAAAGTTTTAAGATGTAAGGCATTGCTATAGGATGAGGCTGTGGAAGGACACATCTGCGCAACTTTGGGATGCAAGGCAGACTAGGCAATTGAAATATCTGAGGGACAAAATGCATAGTTTCTGAAGACAGTGGGTTCCGACTAAGGGAAGGACACTGGAGGAAACCAATATGAAGTTTTGAATGCCAAGGGAGGCTAGGTTTTCTGCACTTTTCATAGTTCCAGTAGGAAAGGGAAAAAGCTTGAGGGTTGTAGATGAGATGTGCACAGTTTAGGAAAGCTGGATGAGGCTAAGTTGCTAGGGAAACTCTAGAATTGGCTAAGTGTGGGATCAGTGGAACTGATGTGAACAATGATATAACTTGACTACAATCACATACTTTAATACTTAGTGACACAACATAGACTATCCAGAGCATATAACACATACTTCACTTAATGCAACAACCTTTGTGGAAACTTATGGCAAGTGTGGCTTCAATGATAGACTTTGAGAGGATAAAGGTGAAAGTTATGTAAGAGTGTCTGGAATGAGTGTGAGAAATGTCTATGTAGTGAGGACAACACATTCTCACAAATATTTTCCCTTCAAGAAAAGAAAACTTCCCTTTGCATGACAAGCGATAATCCCCATGCCCAAAGATGAAACATACTATATAAAGATAAAAGCATGAACGACTCTTAATATTGAAGAGGGAAGCATTAGATCATCAACTTACCAAATAAGCAACTAAGGAACAATCGATCACAAGATCCAAAGTAGGCTTCGAAATTTAAGTATAGGCCAAAATTTTGGAGGGTGTTGTAGTCACTACAACACTTTTCGACACACTGGTTGAATACCAGCTTCTCTGTCTTCGTTCGTTTTAGTGCAGGGTCTTGGTTCTTCAGAGAGTATTCATTCATTGTGAAGATTACTTTAGATTCTCCACTTACCCCATGGTAATACATGGTCCCCTTTGTACCATCCCAGTTGAACACAAACATAAATGCAACTAGATCATACTGTTTCAAATTGGGAAGGGTTGTTTAGCTTGTGAACTTAATATTTTCAGAGTATAGCTTTTCATCTCTGGGGTTCCTCCACTACCGACAGGCCTAGATAGTACCCCCACAGAGTCACACAGGAACACAAGTATTTCTCCACTTCCAGCAAACCTGGACATACCCCAGTAGACTTTCCTACTTCACCTCTCTGCACAGGAAGTCTTTCTCTTCTTTCACCTTTGTTATTTTTTAAGAGAAATGTGCATGGGAACTTATTTATTTTTGTGGCGAAAGAGGGATCCCAACTTATTGAGAGTAGGAGAGCTTGTTCATTTAGAGAAGGATATAAATACCTTTGATTTAGGTTTTCTCATTTATATTTTCCCCCTTCTCTATTTATACTAGTTGGATAAGCTTGAAAACACCAAAGTGAAAAATTGAGTATAGGCATGAGGTTCCTAAAATGGACACAAGTTCATGTTTCGATCACAAATATCCTTACAATGCATCATATTTTCGATCAAGACTTCATCGGTCAAAAGTTACAACCAAATATAAAGAAGATGGACATAGGACTAGCTAAGGGCTGCAATCTCACAAGACTCTTGAAACCTCAACCACA
>APFE031389709.1:0-17245 GCA_000404065.3 Pinus taeda | reverse complement strand
TCAACTCCCTCCTCCTTGGTCTTGCCTTGTTACGTACTGTTCTGATCATAGTACCCCACCAGCTTCACTCCGTAACTTACCCACAACCTCCTATGCCTCAACAAATTGAAGGTTAGAGCTTATAGGCTCTGCGCAATCCTGACACTCGCAAAATCCGCACCTCCTGGCCATGGGCGTCAATCCTTCTTGACTGAGAAAGAAGACCGGGCACTGCGTAGGTCATGTCTGCTCCCTTTTGCCACTGTGCTGATCCTCCTCTTGGCTCAAACTTGATCACGCAGGCACTGCATCACCCCTTCCTTGCTGCTTCTCCTCTAGGGACAACTTCTGTCACTGCATCACCCCTTCCTTGCTGCTGCTCTGCTCGGCTGATGCCCTCAGTTCTCCTGTTATTTGTAACCACGCTCTAATACTAGGTTGGAATTTCTAAGTCTAATTGTTAGAAATCTTTCGTGTACTTACTGATTTATTTCTGCCTACTTTTTCTGTTTAATTAACAAGTTATTTACCATGTAAATACTGAAAATCAAAATCTGCCCAAACCATTTATCGGTATTGGAGATCTCATGTGCTTTAGCCTCTCCACCAATTTTCGTGGCTAGAGCACATCCAATGCTACCCCAAATCAACAAGAAAATCCTAATCTAAAAGAAGTAAAAAACACTCACAAGCAGTTACTAATAGAAGAGAAATCACTTAATCTCTATGCCCTAGATTTCTCAACATGGTATCAAAGCTACGATGACTAAGTCATGGAAGGGCATCTTATCAAGGGACACTCATGGATCAAATCTCAAGGAAGGCATCAAAGTGAAGATCATCTTGAAGGCAAAGGAAACATCATAACCCTAGATCAAAGAAGTCTACAAAGAAGTATTGGAATCATCATCAAGAGAGAGAAGGCCAAAACCCTACATCTACTCAAGTTAAAGTGTTTTGAAGACTATTCATCCAAAGGAAGCAAGATCAAAAGGTGGTGTCATCTCACTCTCTGTGGGATCAAGGATCATTCCTGAATAAAACTACCTTCATCAAGGAAAAGTTTTCTATTCTCTATATAATCATCAACATCAAGGAAGCAACAAGAAGAAGGAGCATCCTATTAAGTATATTTATGACCATATGTGAATCTGTCAAAATGTCTCTTTACAAGGCAAGCAACAAATTGGTTGGGGCTTCAAACTATCTTGCATGGAAGAAAATGACATATCTGAATCTCATTGAAAATGAGGTGATGGAACATGTCAAAGGATCTATCACAAAACTAGGAGAGGAAGATGCTGAAGTTCTTGCCAAGTATATGAAAGGGGAAGTTAGGGCTCAAAGGATTCTCATAGAATCCATCAAGGATCCCCACATCCCATATGTATCTAAACTCGAAACTTCAAAAGAAATCTATGACAAATTAGTAGAGGTGTATTCTGTAAGCACTACTGGAGAAGTCATCTCATTAAGGCAAGAACTCTAGAAGTTGAAGATGTCAAGGGAAGATGGAATAACATCATATTTTATGAGGATATCTGAGATCCATGATCAACTACAAGATCTGGGAGAAGTCATGTTTGATAGAGAAATGACTACAGTCGTATTAAATGCACTACCGAAAGAGTGGGGTAACTTTACTTCAAGTATTTATGGGAAGAAAGAAGCTACTCCATTCTAGGATCTATGGTCACTGTGCAAGATTGAAGAATCTAGATTAGAGGCCAAATCTGATGTGGGAGCAGGTGAGCAAAATCAAGCTAATGCTGCAATGACAAAAAGGAAGGGACAATTTGGAAAGTTTGGTCCTCAGAAAAATAAGAAGAACATGGCTAAAATACAATGTTATTGGTGTCAAGAATATGGACACTATAGGAGAGATTGTCCTAAGCTCAAGAAGGACAATAACAAAAGAGGAAGAGAACTGAAAAGAAGATATCCATGAAGAAGGAAGTAATAGATCTCCACTACCGATATAGTCTTCCTCACATAAGTTCTTTTCAAATTCCTAAGTCTTCTAAGATATGGTTATCATGATTCACTAAGTAAAATAATGGGATGCATCAAGGCATCATGAAAGCATTGAAAGCAAAAGCATGAAAGATGGTTAGAATCTATGGAAGTCAAGTATACAACTCTTGGGAATCTCATTGAAAACTCAGGTGGCAAGGTCATCTAGTACAAGGTTCATCATACATCTGTCAAATGTAAACATCTGCTGATGGGGATACTTTAGATCTCAATATTCTCTAATGGAATCTTCATTAAAAGGTTCACCGATCATGAGGGGAAGCAAGTGTTTCATCAAGAATTCCAAATTTGTGGAATTCATGGGATGATGGTACAATGACATAAAGGTGAAGCAGATCAAGGGATTGAAGCTCTTTCAATCAAGGAAGCTGTTGCAGGAACTCTGGTTGACCCAAAGGAAAATGAGGTATGTATGCTTATATTCAATATTAAAGAGTTATGTCATATGGTTGCAAGTAGCATGAATCAATGCTCTATCTTGAGAGCATAATAAAAAAGAAAGGATCTCCTCCCTCGAAGGAACATGGGAATGCATGGGTCACACATTCACTAGATGAAATCAACATAATATGTCCTCATATGAAGCATGAGGTGGTTGACAACAATTGAAGAACTCTGATTGGAAGCTCATGGGAATGAGATGTGTGATGCAAAGAAGGAAGATATCGTAGAATATGCAACCATGGTAAATGAAATCAACATCTGAAAGATCAAGAAGATTTGACTAGATATCTCCATGAAAGATATGAAGACTCTAATGGTGTGTGAAAAAGAAAGAGACCCTTTACATTATATATCTTTGGGAGATGTGTGGATATGTATGCAAGATGCTGATGCAAACTAGAAGATGTCATGATGAAAGACCATCACAAAGGTAATGTTGATTTTAATGTTCATTCCTTTATTTTTGAACAAATATCTGGATGGGTTTATGTAGGGTTGCCAAGTGAAGATATATGGATGTCTTCCACCACCGATGCACATGTAGTAGGATGAAATATCCTTAAGTAAACATGGCATGAAGGAAGGCTAGATATGGACCGATGGATCACTTTCTGATGATGACATGATTGACTCGTGGATGAAAGTGATGGATGGTTAGCGCCTTATGTAGAAGTCCCAAACATGAAGACTCCTAGATAACGAAAAGAAGTTCATGACATCATGAAGAGGAGTTCTTCAAGCAGTTGGTTGTCCCATCATTTGCACCCAAGGAGTTGCTGTAGGTCCCTAATTAAGAGGGATCTTGGAAACAAGTTTCTTACTTGGAAGAAACTTGGAAATTCCTAAGCCAAGAGGGAGTTTAGGTACATTCCTTCTGTAGGAATGAGTACATTCCTTTATTGGAATACGTATGTCCTCCCTAATTAATAGGGAGAGATAGACATATAATTATTGTATTCACTTGGGAAGACAAAATGGAGGGTTGGGTAAACATATGGTATTCGATGCTCTTTGAGGATGTATTAGGGCATCCAAGATAAGAGTAGTCGTTGAGGACCGATATTCTTTGAGGATTGGGAATCCAAGATAAGAATAGCCCTGGTGGAACACATCCTGAGAACCCGGGTGGGGTAGGTTCTGAGAGAGACAATGATGAGGGTGTCTATGCATCATTGGTCTCGCCAGCATTGTTTTCAGATCTTGTGGAGAGCTGTTAGTCAAGACCTTGCTATGTGACAATGCTGGTTAATATGATGCTATATAGATGGGTTATCAATCCGACTTTTTTTATGAGAATTCTTCAGATTGAGAATAACCAAGTACCATTATGAATGCCTCCCTAGTTAAGAGGGAGCGTTGAAAAGTGTAACTAGGTTCGGTCTTCATAATGACATATGTACATGTGATTTTATGTAATTGATGTAAAGACAAATAAAATTATTTTTGTAATGCTTGTCTCATGGGTTTCATGAGCAAGGAATTTTATTTCTAGTAATGGCTCCCATTGTGAGCCTTTAGGATTGGTCATAAAGTCAAAGAAAGTCAATATTTTGTATGCAGGACCCTTCTTGGGCATGTTGCATTTTGTATGAGTCATTAGATAAGTATATATAGCCCTCTAAGACCAAGCAATGTCTCCTTCTATATGTCAGTTTCAAAGGATAATAATATATTCATAAAAGGACATGTCGGTTCATCACATGTCATGTCGGCCAATTACGCATGGGCAACAACTATAAATAGGGCAACTCGGCTCTATTTCAGAGATAGAAATTCAGACAAATATTTTGGTGGTTTACAGTTTGGTTAAGGTCTGAAATAGAGTGCGAAGTTCACAAGAAGACATCATACTAACCATCAAGGAAGGGAAGAGGAAGATCATACTTATTTGGAACTGTTTTTTGGGTAAACTCCTTCACACATGTGGCAAAAACTAAGGTTTCTGCTCTAGGTACATCTGCTGCAGTAAAGGACGAGAAAGGGTCATCAAATCAGTCTTGTTGCTGGCTGAGTTCATCCAGAGAATCCTGCAAGTATAGCCAAGGAAGGAAACTACTCCAATCTTGCTCCTACTCCTCACACGTGTGGAATTACAGCAGTTCGAATTGCAGATCTGTGGGAAAGAGGCCGAAGTTTAAAGGTAGCTGAGAAGTGCAGAAGAAAGAAGAAGCTTGGACTAATATTGACTTGGTCAAAAGAAAGCAGAAAGGAGAAGGAAGAATCTTGTGTCTTGGTCTTGCACTGGCAAGTAGGTCAAGGGTCTTGGTCTTGGTATTCGGCAATTGAAGTCTCTATAAGAAGAAGAATTTGTCCGGGTTTTCGTCTGAAAGAGTGAGAGGTTTTGGCCCTGGCTGATAGCCTATATTCTGTGTCTCTTGTCTCTTTATGGTTTATGCATTGGTAGCTGTTTGATGAAAAAGAACACTAACAATCTAATCTAAAAGAAAATCCTAATCTAAAAGAAGTAAAAAGCACTTACAAACAGTTACTAATAGAAGAGAAATCACTTAATCTCTATGCCCTAGATTTCTCAACAATGAGGACGAAGGCACTCATTGTAATTATTCTTCTTGAGCACTAGTATTGTGTGTGAGCTTGTAAGAGCGACAAGAACAAGAGGAGCTTGTGCAAGTATTGAAGAAGGAAGAGTTGCCTTGGGAATGCGCTAGGAAATAGGGGCTTATTTTCTAGGATTTTTGCAAGGATTTTAGAGCTCATCCAGGCAAGGCAAGAAGGCATAAGGTTCAGGGGTCTTGTAGGGGTTTCAAGCTTGGTACTAGCAAAGAAATCAGATTGATTTCTATTGAAACTATATTGTGTTGTAAGATATCTATTGCTCATTCTTTTTCAATAAGAGTCTCAATCAAGCAGATGGTTTTACCAGTTAGATTCCGTAAAAAAAATTGTCTTGTTGAATTGTGTGATTGTATATTTTTTTCTGTTCCTGTTTTGCTGCAAATTTTAGTAGAGAAATTCCGTGTTTATATGAAAAGGAATTATATTTCATATTGTAATCAGATTTTCGTGGATTTTCTACATTGACTATAAATTGACGTGGGAATGAATGCATGGTTCAACATACATGTGCTAACTTTAGGAGTAGATTATTTGACAGATTTGCTAATTTTGTGTGTTCGAGAGTTACTATCATGTTTTGAGCTTTTGTAGGATTAAATTTTCTTTTTCTCAATGTAGAAAAATTGCATGAGCTTTGGGGAACTACTTATTTGGAATGCTTTCTCATATTGTTAGATGCACTTATCTAGGTAGTTTGTTGATATCAATAAGGCACATTTTTATAAACATTTTAGAAATATTGTTTATTTAAATATGAGGTTTGGGCTAATTTTCTAATCCTCTTTTATGAAGAAAAGATAGGGTAGGGGTGTTAATAATAATCCATCAATTTTGACTAGGGGTTAGAGTTAGACCATAACGTTTTGAGCTTGTTACATTATAATTTTTGTTTTATCAAGTTGGTAGACAAATGACTGATTGAGAGTTTAGATTTTTACCTGTTCATTTTTTTATTGTGATTTTTGTAGATTCTAGATTTATGGTTTCACATTTTTGATTGGAGTTTATTAGCTTTAAGTTTCCTAGTTTTAGGGTTTGAATTTATGACTGGGAATTTGCTTACACAAGGGGCGATCAAAATATATGAATTCCAAGCCCCAAGGGCTTTACGAACCAACAAAAAAACAATCACGTGGCAAAGAGATAGAGAACAAAAAGTAGAAGCAAAAATTGGAGGCCCACATGACATCATTAAGGTAGACATTTAAACTAAATATAGCAACAAAGCCCATATTTAGAGGAGGATCATAGTTATTTAGGTTTGGATTGTTGCTGCACTATCTAGTAGGGCCTTAGGAGGGGAACCTATGGAACAACTACTAGACCAAGTGACAACAACGGGACAAAGACCCAGTGTCACCTCAATCAATCTCCCTTGTCTCTTTATAGACTTTCATTGATGGGAGGAGTTTTGATATGAGAGGAATCACTTGGGATGGTGATGTCAATGACAAAGTATGAAGTGATTCCCAAGGCCCATTAAAGGAGAGACACCACAATGATTCAATGCTTCAAGGAAGCTAAAAGGCTCTCCAAGAAAGACCTAGGATGGAGATCAAGACCGAGGGGTTAAAATATGCAATAATGATAGGTATGCCTAAAGTCAAGGCTCCAAAGGAGAAATAGGACCTCTCTAAAATTATTTGAAATGGTTTGACACTTCAAATAGCTTCTTTTCTCCTTTTGAGAGACTTAGTAAGATGTTACACATAGACCTAGGCCTTTAGGAATAATCGTGGGATAAGTTCCTCCAAGGTATTCGCTAGGTCAAGGCAAGAGAGAGGAAATGGTCTCTTATGATTTAATCCACCAAATACTAGGTTCATATGGCCTCCGAGAAGGCCACCTTATGCAAGGAAGACTAACAAGGTTTTCCCTTTCAGGGCACACCTAGGGCACACAAAGTTATGGAGAAATAACCGTGGGAATTCCACCAAAATTTGAGATCCCCTATAGGAGACAAAAAGGAAGAGTTATATCCAAACGAAATTTGGAAATTCCTCCTCTAGGGAATTTCGTTGGATGCCCTAGATAGACATCCAAGGAAAGAGGGGCCGACTTTTTTTACATATGAGACAAGAAATAGAAGGAAAGGTCGATCGCCGATTTTTCTTGGATCAATGCTTAATCCTTGGGCTATGGAGTCTAAGATGATTCAAGATTTGCCAAAACTGTCTTCAAGGAGGCCAAAGAATGATGCCCTAGCAACCAATCTTCAACATTTACCTACTCAAGATTTATGAATTTTCATGGAAGAAAAATAAATTCCAATCCACTATGAACATTCATCTAATTGTCATGCAATGAGTAACATCTGCAATACAACCAAATAACCTTTTACAATGATATTCAACAAATTAGGGCACAAGAATTAACTAGTTGCAATAATTTCACACATTAGACATTATTCCAAGAAAAATCTTTGATAAAATAACACTTACAAGATGACAATTGTTGAGAAATCTAGGGGCAACAAGATAGTGATTTCTCTTTGACAATTGCTTGTGATGTATTTTGCTTAACTTGATTATCTTCTTTCTTTCACTTGTTATTTTTGTGTTCTTTTCATCAACCAACTACCAAACCATAAAGAACAATAAAGAAAATGACAAAAGATATAGGCGATCAACCAAGTCCAAAACCTCTCCAATTGAGAAAAAAACCCACCAAAATTCTTTTCTTCTTATTTAACTTCAATTGACGAATTCCAAGACCAATGACCCTTGACCAAGACCCCTCCAAGACCAAGTCAAACCTTTCCTCTTGATGAGATTTCCTTCCAACAACTTCGGCCTCGGCGCCTTATGTAACTTCGACCCCTCAGTAGATACTTTTGTAATTTCAACTTCCCAGAAGGTTCTTCTGCAATTTCAGCCTCCAACAGTTTTTTCTACAGAAACCCTATATCACAAGTGTGGCTAGAATATGGATGAATTTACCTTCTTTCTCCTTTGCTTGATATGGAATCTTCTTATTATCAATTCGGCTTGCAAGGGAGACTTTCTTTGACCCAAAACTTTGGCAGATATAGATAAGATAAGATAATTTTATTAATGTCCAACGAATGACCACAAAGTAGGTCAAAGGGACTGTCGGTTACATAAGGGGTCGTGCCCAGTAGGAGAACCAATCGGTCTCCTCAGAAAGACAAATACTGAAAGAAAGATAGGAAATAAAAACGAGGCGGGTTGGGGAGAGCGTATGGAGCTCCGATCCCGACCACGCCGACTGATCTCTAGACTGCGTCGTAGGATCACTGGTGAAGAAGACCCTGGGGATGCGAATGTGGGAGTCCGATACTCCTAACATACGAGGTCGAGAGAGGAGAACTGTGGGTAGTTCAGTAAGGTTTGCTGGTTTGAAACGGTGGGCGTTGGTTGCCTCCCATTGTGTTGTCTCCGTGATCTAATGATCCTGGGCCGCCTCTCGGGGAGATGCCTGGCACAGTTCTGCTGCTGGGCCCTCGTAGGCAAGGGGCTTCTCCTCTTAACTGAACGAGGGTTTGTCGATCTGTGTGAGCTGGCTTGATCGGTACTCTCACTGGTTGATCTCTTAACTCCTCGGGCTGAGGGGAGTATGCTGAAGAAAGAGGTGATTTGACGAGTAGTGTTGGGTTGGACGGGAGGCTGGAGGATATGCTCCCGATGCTTAAGAGTCTCCTGGATATAAAGTGCGACGCATCTCTGGTCCGTGTAGCTGAAGAAGCTGGATAGGGTATGTGGTCCTCCGAATAGACAGTGGTAGCGACCCCTGATCTCATAATATATCGGACAACCGAAGATGAAGTGCCATTCGTTTTCCACCTCCTGTGTATGGCATAGCCGTCAAGTCCTGTCAACTCTATCTGGTGGTCTGTCTCTATCCGAAGCCTATGTGATCCAACTCTGAACTGCCCGAGGGGGATCCGGAGAGCATGCATCCAATGCCGAAGCGTGTACTGGGGGCGAAGTATAAGCCCGTCTCTGATACTCAAGAAGTGCTCTGCATAGAAAGCCATCTTTGGGCACAGGCCCCCCGGGGGTCAATCCATGTGACCTCGATAAACTGCCTGTAGATGTCTTCCTTGATGATCTTATTTAATTCCTGCCTGGGGGGGAGTCCTCTGGGGGCGTTCAAGGAATACCGAAAGGGGGGGAGGTGATCTATATGGAGTCCCAATGCCTTGAGGAACTTTGAGACCCCTGTATACCAACACTTGGTTTTTCCTGGTTGGGTGCGGTCGATGGCCTCAGAAGAGCAGTAGGCTAGATAAGGGTACCTGTCGCGTCCTTTCAATGTGTCTGCGAAGCTCCAAACTCGGTGGAGAAAGGAGACCAGTCTGAAGGCTGCCTCAAGGCGGAAGGGCTGTGCACCAAATTCGGCCAGTATGATTTGTTGTGGCATAGTACACTTGCAACGGATAATGCGTCGGAGGAGAAGGGTTTGGACTCTCTCAACTGCTGCCCAATCTGACTCAAGCAAGGAAGGGCCCCAAATTTCCGATCCGTACAGGACCGTGGGTCAGATCAAGGTGTCCATAAGGCTCAACTTTGACGAGATGTCCTGGAAGTGATGGCGGAAACATTGTCTCTCTAATATGGCTAGAGAGCCATACCCCTTAGTGCTTCACTCTTCCTTCTCCTTTCTTCGCTAGGTATTAGGCTTCTTTCTCTATCTTGATTGAACTTCTCTTGATGCTTGAGTGAGTGAGTCTTGAATGAGGCTATGTACTTGAGCTATCTTATATAGGCTATCTTGATCCCTCAAATAGGCCGACTTCACCTTCCAGAGAGGACGACATGCATTTTAGCACTTGACGAGGTCTTGAAGGCTAATTTGACTCTATTTTGACTCAAATAAAATTTCTTTACAATATGTAACATGCCCAAGAAGGGTTCTTCATACCCGACTATGACTTTCTAGACTTGTAGACTCAATGACAAGCCCTAGAAGCTCTCAATGGGAGCTTGACCTATAAAACAAATTTCCTTGAGCTTGAAACCCATGCCTCAAGAATAACAATAATAAATTTATTTTTCTCATTACATCAAATACATAAAATCATGATTACATATGTCATTATGAAGATCGAACCTAATTACTTATTTCAACAACAATGAGATTTATCCAACCATAAACCAAGATGTAGCTCCAAGAACGAAATTCTAGCTTCCAAAGATATTAAAAAATGCATCAAAGAGTTTCCAATTCGTGCAAGAGAAAAAGTGCGAATGTCTTTTACAAGAGAAATCCAAGTGATGATGATTCTCTCTCACAATGAGAGCAAGTTTATTTATATGAGGCCTTTAGAGGTCAAATTCTTATTCTAAAGCCCCTAACATTTTTTTAATGTGCAAAGATAAGGCCTTGGTGACAAGCCCACCAAGTAGCTTCAAAAATTATGAATAAACCATCTAATAGTAGGCTAAAATGATTACATCATGATGAAGTGAGGCTGTTGGAAGGCCATGTTGAGTCCTCTAAGTGCCAAAATGAGAGAGCGGGCTCGTTATATAATGCACAATTGGATGGCCCCCTAATGTCCATGTAAGTCATCATGTGGTCCTCCAAAGTGGCTTTGGGGCACAAACACTGGTCTCATGGGTCTCCCAATAAAAGATAAGTGTGTAGACTGCTCCAAGTGAGGGCACTGATGATGGTGCTTGCTCTCCCATGTCTCAAGGGTGAGACATACCTCCTTTGGGCCTTGGATTAGCTTCCAAACTGTGTGTACACTGTTACGCTGATTGAGGCAATGCTGGTCCAAGTGCATGATCTCGCAAATAACGTGGGGCAAAAAACAAATTGCTGAAGGTGCTAAGGGTGCCCTTGAGATGAAATAATGCTCTATCACATGATGGAGTTCCATGGCTCTCAACGCATCCTCTACAAGTGTTAATATGATCCTCTAGTGGGCTTGGGCCTCGGTTAAGTTGCCTAACCCATGATGAAACCACCCGCCAATTACATATAAGATCCAATGCGTCTCCTCACCATTAGGAATGTAATTCATTAGTGCATCTAAGTGAACCAAGCTTGTTAATCAAGGTCACAAATGGGACTTCATAATGGGCTCCCCTTTCAAATTTGGGGCTTTGAGCATGTAATAATGTTACCTCCCTATGTAGGAGTGGCTAATAAACAACCCTATTAGGTGTTCTTAGCCCCTAGAGAGAAAGACATGTCCAATGTACCCTTTAGGTGATAGGGGTTGTGTGAGTAATGATGAGGTGGATAGGAAGGCCTCAAGGTCGAATGCCATGGGTTCAAGGGTGGTAATGATGAGGGATGTCCACATACTTGATTGTATGGATGTAGGAGGGAGTAATCGTGGTACATGAGTTACCTCGACCTTTGTTTTTCCACCTTTCTGCATTTGCCTTTCGCCTTTTATTGATCTTCTTTATTATACTGCTCAGGGTTCCAGATAAGAGCTTGCTGCGTATGATATAACCAATGATCACTTGTTTAAGGTGGGGCAGTTCATCGCTCATCAGGGGTTGAAACTTGACACATGCATGGGTTCTGTTGACCACTGGAGTGGCACCTAATGGTTATATGAAGGACTCCATGCCCAAGGATGATCCAGAGGACACTTGTACCATCAGAGATCATCAGTCAACAATTTTTTTATATCTACTTCTATTTTCTCATCATCTTTCTTTTTCCCAGATTCCACACCATGCGGGGAATTATAATAAGTGATACTAGTAATGATGAGCTTTGAGTCTGTAATAGGCTTAGGATGTTGGGACTCGATCAACAAACGAGTACACCTTGGAGTGTTTTTTTATCTGATTAATTATCTTTTTTTTCAGAGGCGGATGATTTTCTAGGGTTTTTCACTCACTTTTTACCCCAAAGTCGCAGTGACGGCTTGAAGGTTGAACCCTTGACACATCTTAGTGTCTAGAGTCGATACATATTACCATACTAGATCACACAATTTTTTTTATGGAATTTGGTTAGGTCTAGGTAGTCATTTTTTAATTTTTTAGATTTCCTGCAAGTCAAAATTTGCAAATAAAATTGTAATAAGTGTAGTTTAGAGAAGTTTTTTTTTTTGGTAGGTAAGCACCCACAGGGGGATTTGAAATAGTGACCTATCACAAGGAGTGCCTTAATAGTGCACCCATTCACCGTCAATCCAAAGCCCCGTGGGTTTAGTCTAGAGAAGTTGTATGGGGTATGAGTAATAAAAATTACACCTCTCCCCCTCAAATTTTTACTATGACATACTTTGAGGGGTTAGTAAGGTGTTTTGGACCCTCAAAACCCATCTTTCCTAAGTTTAGTGGAAATTGTGGCATTTAATTAGGCTAGAATTAAATAAAATAGAGAGAAATAAATTATTCCATGTGACAGAATGATGTGGAAATGACTTGGAAATTATCCTAAGTCAAAGAGTCGAGTCAATGGACATGTGGAAGATGATTGAGCACACTGCATCATAAATACACCATTATTTGGCAAAATCGAATTTCCCAAAGATAAAACAGCAGTTGCACACGTGGAAAATCAAATTTATTAGAGGAACTCATGTATTGAAGGAATATTTACACTGAGGATTTTGTGAGGCCTTATCTCAATGTTAGCTTGAGTTGCTTCGACACTTAGCACTTCACATGGAGGATTACAAGTTTCACTTGAGGAAATCACGCAGTTCCTAGGGATCTGTGCAGAGCATCTTTGGGATCATCATCTGTAGTGGCGACACTTGGTTCGAGTTTGATTTGATTTGATTGGAGTTATCTCATTGTTTTGGTTCACTCATGGATATATTTACTATGCCTTATAAAAGAATTCGATTTTCCTTGGGTGCCAATGAGGAATTCGATTTGTCTTGGTGTCTCTGTCATCTTCGCTTGGAACTTGACTTGCTCTTTCTTAGGATTTGCTCCAAGTTCAGTTTTCACATGCATTCTTCTTTGGGATTTGCTCCCAACTCTCTATATAATGAGGCTATGTGCTCTCATATTGTATCATGTTATGAGCTATTGGGCTTGAGGAAACTCTGCGATTTTGTACTTTGCATACTTTTTTAATATAATCAAGACTTTGGGGCTATCTCACTAGTGTTCTCTTGGCATTATTAGGTGATGTCCTTTCATGCTATTACTATTTTGTTTAATTCCTTTTGCATATGGAATTAATATTTGTTTATATTTGCCATCTTGCTTGGATTGATGTGTGCAAGCTATCTTGTACATATCATTGATTTAGAGTAGTATTCTAGGGATAAGCTTGCCAATTCATTTTAGGAGGAATGCTTGGTCTATCTTATTCATTATATTGTACTAATCCTTTGCAACTAATAATTGTTCAAGTGTATAGAAAATATCTTTTGTATTGTGTGTAGGAATCCATTTGGAAATGGGAGAAATCTCAATTAGATCAACTCATTTCTAGAGTCGCAACAATCCAAGACTCAACCATTTTTTCGCTCCAAGTCTTCCATCTAATGAAGAGCAAAAGACAGTTTTCTTACTCTATAACTACTTGATCATTCATTTAAATTTAAAATACTTTTTTGATTCTAGTTTTTTCAAAGTTATATCTCCTATTCAAGAGTCATTTCCAAAGCTAGACTCCCATTACTTGAGCTAGTATTTTGTATATTAATTTGTAGTTTAGTTTTGGTTTCTTTTTCCTAATTTCACACTGACAATTGGTTGTGTGTTTTGCAGCCCATAGGCTTGAGCATTGGGCAACAAGGAGCTTGAGGAGAAGCTTTGGAAAACTACTCACTTGTGTGTATGCAGGACCTCCTCACGCTATCCAAACACTGATTTCTAGGGAGGCCGTAAGCACTTGGGAGAGAGTTGCAAACTCATCTAGGCCGTGGGCCTTTTGAGCCTTGTGAATCTCTTCTAGAGAGTTTTTTCCATTTTCAAGTTTGTTGTTATATTTTTTGGAAAGAGTCTAGCTTTGTTAGATTCCTATCTTTGTAAGATCTCTCTCATATTGTAGGCAACCCTTTTAGAGGCATTTTTACCCTCTTTAAGCCCTAATAAAACATATAAAAAAATTTGTTTGAGGGAGCTTGGGATTTTTCCTATGACATTCCCCTTCCTTAAATAAATGAGAGATTCTTGTGGATGCCCTAATTTTGCTTCTAGTTTTTCTTAGATTTTTAGCATTTAATTTCATTTTGTGCATGCTTAAAATCAACACATTTCACTCCACATGCAATTTTTACTAATCTTGTATTTAAATTCCCACATGCATAAGCTTCCAAATTGCAAACTTAAACAAATCTTATCTTATGTGTAAACACTTTGGCAAGTTTTAATTGTTTTATAATTTCTTCAAGTATATGCTTCACTACTTGGTCAATTTATGCTATATGTCATGGAAATTATTGGAGCACTATCATTTATTTGAAACAATTGTAACTTAAAACAATCTATTCCATTTTACTTGCCTATTTTTCTATTTTATAATGCAAACACATATGAGCTCATTTACATTCTAGTCTCTCAAATTTTGCAACTATCTTATTTTTCTTTGAAGCATTTGCATATAACATTATTTTAAATTGGGGAATTAACACAATTTCCACTTCATCTAGGCATTTTAGTATAGGAAGACCTTAAGCCTCATTAAAATTTTATCTCCAACATAAGTTGGTTGAAGTAGACATCTTAGGGACCCTCTACTCCTCTATTGACTCATTGTAAGATCCATATCTTTGGGTGAGGGTGAGGTCTGGGGATTGAAGAGTTAATGTGTAATCTTGTTGTAGAGATAATTAATAAAATTAACCAAGAGCACTTTCCATTACATTTACTTTACTTGTCTCATGATGGTTTGAGTTTTCACATGCAAAGTCTATTCCAAAAACAAGTATTGTAATATTTTCAAACAAACGCTTTCTTTTCATGCTTCAAGTCTAATTGCATATTGATGTCTTGGTTTAACATTTCCTTTCTTTTACATTTCCAAGTTAATTACTAATTGCTAGGTTTTGGCAAGATATGTTTCACATGTTTTGATTCATAAAGTTGATTATCTCAAAAACATTTTTGTATCTAGCAATATCTTGTGCTAACAATCTTTTGTTTACATTTCGAGGTTACGTTGCTTTTTCTTTTGAGAACATTGCATTTTACTTTAAACAAATATATCTTTAAATTGTTGAGCAAATTCCTTGTAAGACACTGTTTTTATGGTTTTTCTCATGTTAATGATTGACATTGTTATTTCAAGTTGCTCACATCATATTTTCTCATAAATTCTTAAAAGTAATCAATTTTCACTATAATACTCTCCTAGAAACTCACATCTTTTAACTTAACTTTTCATTAAGGACGACCCCCCTAGCTAACTTGGGAGATAGATCAAATGAAGAGAGTCAGGATTAGTGTGACAACCCCTTCTCTGAGTTCCCTGCCACGAAACACACCTTGTGGGGTAGAAGGATTTTCTCACTAACTTGTGTTGGAAAATAAAAAAGGCAGTAAAGATTTTTCTCGATCTTGATAATTACTTGTGATGTTTCTTATTATTACCGTTCTTTATATCTTCTTTCTTTAGTTCATCAAGCAATTACCAAAAACAACAACACATAAAACAATGAACACAAGATGTAGGCACATGCCAGGGCAAAACCCCTCATGAGGGGAAAGGCCAGTCAAAGTAATTCTTCCTTTCAATAGTATTCTTTGAAACTCTTCACCCTAGACCCACCAAGTCAACGTCCAAAAGATTGACTTCTTCCCAACAACTTTGACTATGTAGCAACTTGCAACAACGAACAACTTCCAGCAACAGTCCAACTTGGAAGACTTCGTTCTCCCGATCTAGAGCATGAAACAAAGTGAAACCACCACCAAAAATTCGATTTTTCTCTTCTCCTTAGACTCCCTCAAACTCACATTCACGTCGTCTTCCCGACAACAGACTTTCCCAGCTATCCACTTCGCACTTCTGCCCAATAGATGAGAAGATGACAAGTGATGCTCCAAATGAATTCATAGTCCTTCCTTTTATAGGATTCCTGTGGGGTAGAATGGGTCCTTAGGCAGACTTGATCTTCTCTTAGGGCGACATGGTGTGGAGGTTACATAATTCACATTTGACTCGATACTTAACCAATTCACATGATTCAAACGCCCAAGAAGGGTTTCTTTAAATGTACAATAATTCTATAGACCCAAAATAAATCCTAGAAGTCCTCAATGGGGACTTTGACCTAAACTATGTTGACCCAAGCATGAAACCCATGCTTTAATAAGTCACAATAATAATAATAAAAATTCTTTTCTTTATTCTTTTGACAATTACATTACATAATGACTCAGGTACATTATTGAAGACCGAACGTAGTTACTTTTTCCAACATTCCCTCTTAATTAGGGAGGTATTCATAATGTACATATACAATGGAAGATCTCAGACTATATGTACCATGAAGAACTTTAGGCACCACAATGCCATGGACTAGATTCTTGACCAGGGCAGTGTATCCAACTAGTCATTCAACAATTTAGGCATTGCAGTGCCATGGACTAGATTTCTGACTAGGGCAATCTATCCAGGTGGGACTAAGGTGGACTCAAGCTTTCAACCCCTTTATGTACCATAAGGCTTACTTGCTAACCACCAACCCAAAAATCTAGGTGCGCGTCAGAGCTCAATGATCAATGCCACCTTTCCAACTTCAGGGACTCGGACATCAACACAAAATGTCAGTCAAATGTCTCCCCAGGCAATGCTTCACTGGCAAAGCCTCAACACATCTTGATCCAACAGATCAAGAATAACCAATCTCTCCCAATCAAACTGATTGGTAACCAACATGCCTTCCTTCGAGAGATTCACCTGTACAAACACAACCCAAATCAATAACATACTTTCGCAAGTATATAATCAAATATAAACTTCCGGGGTCTTCTAGGCAATAAATGTTGCTTCTCAATTCTCCATAGTGGGACTATCAATTGAATCTTTGGCAAAGATTCCTCAATCATACATTTTTCTTCCTACTTCATAAGCAACAACATTTTCTTCAATCGAATCCTGCTTTTCTTCTTTCAGCAACACTTCAAAAATGCATTCTCCAATTTCCTTATCCTGCTTATGGCCTTCACTCAGACTTACGACTATTAGGCCTGGTCTAGTGCATGACACATGAAACAAAGAGCCATATTTGTCACTCCTGTTGGGTGTGGAGCTTGATTATCTTCTATATTCAAAAGTACTGCCACATTGGACCCCAGTTCAAAATGGG
>APFE031389701.1:11021-56838 GCA_000404065.3 Pinus taeda | reverse complement strand
ATATCAAGAAGAAAAAGGTTCAAGCAGTGAAAGATCACATCGAGCATCAACAACAAGTTCTCCAACTTTTAAAGGATAATGCCACTTTGGTGCAAAATCGAATGAAACAACGGGTAGATCAACATTGTAGGGAAAAATGTTTTGATGTAGGTGATTGGGTATTTTTACTACTACATCTCAAGCAATCTGTTTATGAGAAGGAAATGTTGGAAATACTACACGCACTTAAGAAATGGTGACCTTACCGAATGGGAAAACACTTCAAGGTAAAAATTGGATCATGATAGTCTTAAATACTTTTTAGAACAAATATTATCTATAGAAGAACATAAAAAATGGGTCACAAATATATTCGGTTATGAGTTTGACATCATCTATAGAAAAGGGAAGCAAAATTTTGTTTCAGATGCACTCTCAATAAAGGATGAGGATGTGGAAGCATTGTTTTGTGCTATTTCTATTAACCAACCAGATTGGATAAACAAAGTAAGGGATGAATGGAAGAAGGATGAAGAAGTGTGGCCACTCATTCAAAAGTTGCAGAAGATCCCAATTCAGACAATATTGCCAGAACTTTAAGAGGAAGGAAAAATCATATTGGAACCTGGAGCAGTCACAGAAACAAGAACCCGGCAGCTACGAAATCGATCAATTTCGAAGTATCCCATCAAGTGGAAGAACTTACCCGCTGAAGATTCCACATGGGAGGACAAGAATATTCTACAGAAGCATCAAGAACTACTCAAGCATTGAGGACAACACTTTGAAGGAGAGGGGCATGTTAGGCCCCTATACTACTAGTGTAACCCCTTATTGTTATTAGTACAACCCCCTTATTATATTTTTGTACCCATGTAGTCCCCATATTGTTACTATTGTGCCCCACAGAAGCCCATTATTGTTATTATTGTGCCCTTACATTATTATTGTTATGTCGGCTCTGATTATGTTATGACTCCTTAGACTCCTATATATAGAAAGGAGGTCTTTTCATTTGTATCATCCAAGAATTGTGCATTTATGTAATGTAAAGGAGGTTGCCCCCTCGAAGAGGCTGAATTCTAAGGCGTTGATCTATCTTTTCTATCTTTTTGTGAGCTGGTTTCATAACAGGGAGTGTATTATCATATGGACTGGAGAGGTGGATTGTATTAATAACCAACGTATGGAGGAGGGGCCGCGTGATGGAGGGGTCGAGAGGTAGTATGTTGTTGGAGTATTACCAAATGCATACCAAAACTGCATCATAGTTAAAAAAAAAAATCACATCGGGTTCACCAAACGCATACCATCCATGCATTTAATAAAACTAACATAGAGGATAGAGAACATGGCAGACTGAAAAAATGGGGAAGACTATATAAATAGCATAAGGGAGTTACAAGGGCAAGAAAGCTAAAAACTTGAGTTGGATTTGATACCATGTCAGGCCATGAGGTAACTCAACAATGTGAATTGTGATTTTGTATTAATATTTCTCATGGATATATACATGGGGGGAGAGACTCTTCGGCTTCACCTCCCAGTGTCTCTTCATATTCCTATTCTCCTTATTTACTATTTACACTATTTTACATATATTCACCCAATCCCAGTGATTAGCTGTCAACATGTGAATTGTTTTAGGAAGACACATACATTGAGAAAAATGAAGCCATAAGAATTGGTGTTGCAAGAAATATTTTTTAGAGTGGCTTGATGTTAGCAATTATGTTATGATTTTCAAAGTGAAGATGCCATGAATATAAATCTTTCACAAATGGAACATTGTAGATGATATGTTTTCCATTATTTCTTAGAAACTTGTCTCAACAATTGTTGGGTAGAGTTGGAGTTGTGGAATTTGCAATCTATTTTGATGTCATGTGTCTCCATTGTGCATTTGACACTGGGATGATATGAAGTTGTTGTACTTTCTTTACACAATGTGAAATTTGGTGAATTTCGAAGCATGGGATCTTAACATTTAGCACAAATGTTCTCTTGGGGTGGTGAGAAAACATTTTTCTGTTTGAGTGTTCCTTGTACATGTCTCAAAAGTGAGTATAATTATTAACCTTTGATATTCTTTGATAGGAAACATATAAATATTTTGAATAGAATATTAGATGTCTATAGAATGGAAAAGGGAAATGGAAGTAAATACCTTTGTTGTTGTAACCACCTCCTCCCATATTTACCCACTTTCACTGGCTTTCCCCAGGTGAACATGAGATGAGGGTCACTATGATAAGACTCGACCTCCTATATGACCTTAACGAAATGGAGTTGACAATTTAATACTATATTGACTTCCCTCGGGTTCTACAAGACCTCCAGGAGCTACCCAACCCCTCCAGGTGTTCAACTCCTTATATAACTCTTTTTTTCATTGAAATAGAGCCTCAATTGGTCCATTTCCAAGGCATGCAAGCTATTGTAATCCTCTAGTCGCTACCATAGGTTTGCTTCCTAGTGATTGTAGACTTTTTTGCTAAGTTTTATGTCATCCACCCTAAATTCTAAGACACTTTTTCGGGGCTATGACTCATACCTTTGCATAGAATTCAGTGAAACTTCTAGAAATGATGAATAACATAGAAACAAAGCTTCTAAAGCAAAACTTGAACCAGGACTTGGCCTGACCCCTCCCAACCCAGACTAACATTCTGCAAAACACATGATAAACATGCAACCTACAAGTCATGAATGCATATCTGAACATTAGGATATGAAACTTATCTAAGCTTGAAAATAAATATGAATTCCATCTCAAAATATTTTTCATAACACCAATTAGGTCATTCATTCATTAACCATATGTTCATTAATGAAAATGTGATAAGAGCCATACTTAGATCTGTCATATAACCATGCTTATAACCAGCATATAACCAGATGGATAATGACGATAGAAAAACCTTTAAATCCACTTAATATCAAGTATAATTACTCATCAAAGACTAGAGAAACTTAGCTCTTATTAACCATATGAAAAGGCCAACCAAGTCAGGGACTTCCACGTACCACCCGACCATAGATTAGGCAAAACCAAATCATTCTTTCATCCAATCACCCACATGTCATATTCCAAGCATGAATGTGGGATATCATGGGATAAAACAATCCATAAACAACCTAGGTAATCTAGAGGTTAAAACACCTCCACCCTCACCATACCATTATCTCACCTAAACCAGTTAGAAGATCACAAAATTAAACTAAGCTTGCATGCCTCAGACTTCCTTCTCCATCCCTTGAGGAATTTTCCTGTCTCCATCCACCTATTGAGGGCTTCTGAAAGAAAACCATATCCACCCCCAACCCTTGGGATTTTCCTAAGACCACCTCACCCAAATCCAAAACCTTCCGGGAAACCAAATCTCAACCGAGAATAAATCCCATCACACCATGGCTATCCAAAAACGGAAAGGAAAGGCTAAAACCTCTGCCAAAACTTGGTAAAGTCCATGTCACCAACAACAAATAAACCAAACATATGCACGCATATACCATGCATGCCAAAACCAACTAGGAAATAATACATGCAACCTGTTACTTGCAAGTCTTTCCGATGAAGTTGCTTGATCCAACCTTTCCTTGCTTCATCCTTGTTTTCCTTGTGCTTCCTTTTCTTTCCATGTCCTTCCTTTGCTTGCTTGCTTTTTCCTTCTCCTTGTGGTGTTATAAGACAAATTCTAAAATAAAACTGACAAAAGGCTACCAATTGATGCTCTGATGTCTTTTTTCATTTATCCTCTAATTTCTTCATTTATCCTCTATTTTCCTTCATTTCCTCATCACATGCAACCGATGACATTTCACCTCCACTTTCTCCTATTTTCCTTTATTTTCATAAATAAAATGTCAAAAATACCTTTTTCCTTTTCAAATCCTTTGCTAATTTCCCCTTTAGCCATAAACATAATAAGTGATTCCCACTATCATGTTTTTGCCAACATTCAGCTTGGAATAAGTGTCCCATGACCTTGGTCTTATTTTTCCTTTATTAACTTTATCATGTGAACTTTAACCCTGGGGTTGTTACAAAACCCTCCTGCTTAGCGGAGCATCGTCATCGATGTTCAGTGACACCTACAACCAGTAAAACCACTAAAAAGAAAAAGATATTTCCCATGGCGCTTTATAACTTAGCTCATTGTAGTATTTACAATGATCAACATGCTCAAAAGAAACACCATCATGACAAACATGACAATATGACAACTATACTGCTTATTGGACTGTTATAATGCAACTCATTGCACTATTTGCGATAGAGACCATACATAAATATGTACAAATATCAAAACTACTTTGCTTCAACTGGAAAACAATGAAGGATACTTAACTTGCATCTGATCATCCATCTCCCATGTAGCTTCATCGGGCCCAAAGTTCTTCCAATGCACTTTAACTTTCTTGATTACACAGTCTTGGAGCATGAGTTGTTTCCACTTTAATATGTACTAAGGTTCGAGCTAGATTTCTCCTTCTGGTTCCACCTATAACACAAACAATTCAATAACATGATTAAGATCCTTTACATATATTTTAAGAATTGAAACATGGAAAACATATGGACTTTCACTATCAGAGGTAGTACAAGTCTGTAGGCCACTGGTCCAATCCTCTCAAGGATCTTGAAATTCCTGCAATATCGTGGTGCCAACTAGGCACATGATGTAATCCTCGAGGATCTCTTCTTGGGCTTGATGTGCATATATACATTCTCCCCAACTTGAAACTCCTTAAATATCCTGTGTTGGGCTGCATAATTCTTTTGTCTATCATGTGTTTCCTTTAGATTCTTCTTTATAATCTACATTTCTTATTCCATTTATGCGAACGTATACAGTCCAATAAATACTTTTTGTTGAAAATAGCAACAAGAAATGTTAAAAATAACATCTAGAAATTCCAATTTATTTTTCCTTGAATTAAATTATGAATTAAATCGAAAGTCTATTCTCATATCAACTTGTAATAGTTAATTAAGTTAAATTGACTTAATTGACTTAGGAAATTCGAGTTGGAAGTCTATCTAGTGCCATGTCGAGTGATCCCTAAATTTTAGGGGCCTAGGTTGAGTTCTTTGGAGTTGTAATTATATAGCTCATTCTAACTGAGTTATAGTCAGTTAAACTAGTTCTAACTGTTGGGGGAACTAGTAGAGGTGTAGTAGTGGGGTAATGCACTAGTGCATACTTGGTACCACACTAGTAAACTGAAGATTCACTCATGAATAACTCATGCATGTCAGTTCATAGGAAGACTAAGTTGATATTAGAGTTTAGGGATAGTTACTATCAGTTGTATAGTTTTCTGAATTTTATAGATGGTGCATGCAATCAGTTGAAGACCTATGTTTGAATTTCATAGTTATGGAGAGGGAATTTCAATATTAAAGAGAGGTTAATTCGCTTAGGGATTGTGCAAGGAATTAGGAGCTTGGAAGGCTAGTAAATTGGCTAAGTGTTGGCCAGAGTTAGCCTAGGGAGCAGAGAGATAGATTGTACTTTTGTAAAGATTGTTCCGGTTGAACAAACATTGTATTTTCTTCTTAGATCTTCTGGTTAATGAAATATATATCGTAGGGGTTTTGAGCATTTTCTTTCCTCAGAGAAATATTGTGTTATGTGTGATTGATATTCTTCCTTTTCTACTTATTCTTTTCATCGATTAATTTTTGTTTTCGCTAAAGAGTTGAGTAGATTCTTGTCTTGTGTTTTAGCATATCACACAAGTTGTTGAATCTATAGTAAAAATATGCATGGTATTAAATCTAAAAACAATATATAAGAGGATATTTCAAGTTTTCTATGCAGGTGAAAATCAAATTTGCAAGTTCATACTTCAGAATCAACAATATGGATTTCTACGGTTTGAGAGTTGAGTATGCCCTGAAGGGAAGCTAGAATTACATAGCTTGGAAGGATAGGATGGAGGCACTGTTGGAAGAAAATGGGCTGAAGGAATTAATATATCACGATTTAAATCCTAAGCCTCCAATATTTGATGCTAAAGATCTAGCTGAATGGAGAAAGTGTGGGGAAAAAGCGAGAAGAATTATCCTGGAAGGAGTTCGAGACCACATTGTCTCGAGTCTCCATGGTAAGGAAACTCCATAATTAATGTGGAAGGCATTGACAAACCTGTTTCAGAATAGTAGTGACCATAGGAAGTTGGCACTAATGGAAAAACTCAAAGAGTTCAAGATGGAGAAGGGTGACTCAATTTTGAATTACTTGACCAAGTTCACCCATTGTCAGGATGAGATTGGAAGTATCAGTATTAATGTTGAAAAAGATGATATGGTGATCCTAGCTCTTCTAGGACTTCCCAAGATCTGGCATAGTTACCAAGACTTTGTTAATGGGAGGGAGAAGCTACCATATTGGGAGTAACTATGGTCATATTTGGCACAAGAAGGGATTCAACGAAACACCATAGATGGGACCTCTTCTAGAGAAGTGGAAGAGGACTTTGCATTAGTGATCAAAGAAAATAAATCCAAGGGAAATAAGTCCCAAGGTGAGGCATGTGGAAAGAAGAAGGACAAGTCAAAAGTCAAGTGTTTTCACTGTCGCAAGTATAGGCACTATGCCACAAATTTCCCATAGAAGGAAGCAAGCAAGAAAGAGCCAACAGTAGCAGCAACAGGGGAAGCTCTAGCTTCACAATTAAAAGTTGATTTCCCTCTCATTTCATGCATGGCCAACACTATAATGGGAATCATGTGGTATATCGACAACGGTGCCTCATTCCATATGACAAGGAATAGAGATCTCTTCAATGGTTTTCAGGAGAAATACCTCAAGCAGAACATAGAATTTGGAGATGACAGGAGGTATAGCACTATCGTGATCAGTACAGTTACCTTTTAGAGGGAGTCTAGCTCCCCTCTTAGAATCATAGATGTGATGTATCTTCCAGGACTAAAGAAGAATATTTTTTCTATCGTGGTATTAGAAGGTCGTGGCTATGATGTGATTTTTAGTAAGGGAAAGGTTTTCCTTAGACACATCACCATGGGACAGTTGAAATAGATCGGTGTGCAAGTCAATAACTTGTATGCTCTTGAGGTCGAAGATGCATCCAAATCCTTGAGGAGAAAGGCAAATGTTAGAGACTTGGTGGTTGAGAGGGAGAATGAATTACCTCTCAACATGCTGCCCTATAAGAAGTCTCAGAAGCAGTCTCAGAAACTTTTGGAGCAGCCACAATTGGAGAAGAAAAGAGGAGACCAAGTGGAGGCATCCACTCAAGCAAAGACCTCTAGTAGGGGGAAATTTTGAGCCATGTGGACAGAGAGAGCATATGCAACCATACCTCCAGGTGCGAGGTGGGGAAATGTGAAGTATTAGTCCCAAGAGTATAGAAATTTGGGCAAGGTTTATTGATAGGTTTTGTCTCATGGATCATTGCCTTACTATGGGAGCCCATAATACACAGTAGAAGGATGGATCAGTGGTGGTTAATTCAATCAGATATTAGAATGACAAAGGAAGAGGCTAGCAGTAGTCAAATATTGGGAAACACAAAGCAGAGTTGACAGTAATGAAGATGGCATAGAGGCAAAGTCAGCATAAGTGCAGAGTCTTCAGTCGACAGAGACAGAGCTAGTAGTAGTCAGCGATTTTGGTGACAGATGCATCATACTAATTCAGTTTGGATGTCTTTTCAGTTTTAGAAGTTAAAATAGAAACAACACTAGAGAGAATTGTTGCATGCAGAACATTCCAAATGTACCATATCAACATAGAGGTGAATTCCTTTCTTGTTGAGAGGGAGTATTGAAACTAGCAACAAGAAATGTTAAAAATAGCATCTAGAAATTCCAATTTAATTTGTCCTTGAATTAAATTTTGAATGAAATCGAAATTCTATTCTCATAACAACTTGTAATAGTTAATTAAGTTAAATTTACTTAGTAAATTCAAGTTGGAAGTATATCTAGAGACATGTAGAGTGATCCTAAATTTTAGGGGCCCAGGTTGAGTTCTTTGGAGTTGTAATTAGATAACTTAGTCTAGCTGAGTTATAGTCAGTTAAACTAGTTCTAACTGTTGGAGGAACTCATAGAGGTATAGTAGTGGAGTAGTGTACCAATGCATCACTAGTACCACACTAGTTAACTAAAGATTCACTCATACATAACTCATGTATGTCAGTTCAGAGGAAGACCCAGTTGACATTAGATTTCAGGGACAGCGTACTATTAGTTGTATAATTTTCTAAATTTTATAGATTTTGCATGCAATCAATTGAGGACCTATGTTTGGATTGCGTCGTTATGGAGAGGGATTTTCCACAATAAATAGAGTTTATTTCCCTTAGGGATTTAGCAAGGAATTAGGGGATTGGAAGGATATTAAATTGGCTAAGTGTTGGCCAGAGTCGGCCTAGGAAGGAGAGAGATAGATTGTACTTGTGCAGATATTGTCCAGGTTGAACAGGCATTGTATTTTCTTCTGAGATCTTCTGGTTAATGCAATATATATATAGTTGGGGTTTTGAGCAGTTTCTTTCCCCGAAGAAATGTTGTGTTATGTGCGATTGATATTCTTCATTTTCTACTTATTGTTTTCATCGATCAATTTTGGTTTCCACTGAAAAGTAGAGTAGATTATTGTCTTGTGTTTTAGCATATCACATAACTTATTGAATCTATAGTGAAAATATACACTATGTTCACTGGATCACTCAAGACGATGGAAGTATTACAAATCTTCCCATACAATGCCTCATATGGACTCATCGTAGTGAATCCTAATAACCATTGTTGTAAGCAAACTCAACCAATGCAAGGTAATCCTCCCATTTCCTTTGTTGATGCATGACATACATCCTCAACATATCTTCAATAATCTTGTTGACCCTCTCTGTCTTTCCATCTGTTTGTGGATGATAAGTTGCATTGAAGGCCAACTCTATCCCCCAAACCTACAAACAACTCCTTCCAAAACTTGGAAGTGAACTTCACATCCCTGTATTACACAATTTTCCTTGGAACACCACGCAATCTCATGATCTCCCTGATGAAAACCCACCAGTAGAAAATGAGAAATTAGTGACTAGATGACTGAAAAAGTTACTCACCACAAATTTTCCAAGTGAAATACTACCAAAAATGAGCAATCTTAAGTGACCCAACTAAAAACGACTAACATAAATCACTAATTTAGTTGCGGGTTGAAATATATGACTAGCTAATAACTAATACAACTAAAAATGACTAACATGAATGACTAATTTAGTCTAGGAACGAAAATATGACTACCTAACAAGTACTACAATAATATGAATCAATTGTTTATGTTATTCATTTTAATTGTGTCAACCAATCTAAACTTACAAGTGATGGAGAATTGAAAAGTTGTTAAATACTGGTTGAAAGTTTATCATTCCTTAAATAGTTCTTCATCCTCACATGGTGTATAGTTGAGCCAACTTTGCATTATTTATTTCTAATAATTTGAAATTTCAAAAATATATATTTTTAATAAAAAATAATGGTTTTATATATTTTTTAAAAATCTATTTATTGAATCTAATTGGATCTACTTCCAATTTGAAATTAATTTGAAGAGAAATTTTTATTTTTAAGATTATAATATCAAATAAAAACTACTTTAATTTCATATTAACTAGCTTAGATCGATATTAACCCCAAATCTATCAAGCGCCAAGAGCGATCCAATCTCTCAAAGTGAAAAATTCAAAAACTTCTTTTTTTAGTGCAAAACTTGAGGAAAGGTTTGCACCTCAAGAGATTGGATCCCTCTTGGTATTTGATAGATCTAGGGTTAAGATGGATCTAATTTGGTTATATAATGCTATATAATATCTATATTTTTGTTTGTGTCTCTTTCTTATTCACTCTCTCTATATCACCCCCCAAACATACACACTCTCCTTCTACCTCTCTTCCCCTTCTCTCTATCTCTCTCTCTCTCTCTCTCTCTCTCTTTCTCTCTCTATCTCTTTCTCTCTTTATTTCCTCCCACTCTCCTCTCTCCCTCACTCTCTCTCCATGGCTCCCTTGTCACCCCCTCTCTCTCCACCTTTCCCCCTCTATGTTTTTCTTGTTCCCTTCCTCTCCTACACCCTTCAATTCCATATCTCTCTCCTCATATTTCTCTTCCTTCCTATATTTCCCTTATCTCCCACCTCCCTCTATCTCTGCCCCCCAATCACTCTCACGCTCTCTCCCTCTCTTTTCTGTCCCTCTCATTATGTCTCCCCCTCCCTCTCGCCTCCTCTCTCTCCCCTCCATCTCTCTCCCTTCCCCTTCTCCCTATCTCTCTCCTCTCCTCTTCTCTCTCTTCCCTCCTCTCCTCTCTCCCTCACTATCTCTCCCTTTTCACTCCCTCTCTCTCTATATCCACCTCAATCTCTTTATGTATTTGTTCTTTCCTCCCTCTCTCCCCCCCTCCAAATCCATCTCTCTGTATGTGTCTCTCCCTCTATCCTTCTCTCTCTTCCTTCCTCTTTCTCCCTCTCTCCAAATTTTTCACTATCTCCCTCCCTCTCTCCCCCTCCCACCCAATCCCCAACTCTCTCTTAAATTTAACCACATTGTATTGTGTTTAAGAAATGATCTAAATTAAAAGAACTTAACTAGTTGTAAACTAAACAGAGTCTTTTGGTAGAAATCTCATGAGAGAATTGTTTTTGGACGACGCATTTCAAACCAACAAGTGCGGTTCATTATCAGGACCAGATGAAGAGGCAAACCATGGCAAAGGCTTAAATAGAGAGCAATGTAGAGACATAATTTCAAGTAACGGCTATATTTGAACAATAATGTTAAATTATAATATTAATTTATTAATATATTAAAAACAAATATTATTAAGTAATGGTTATGTTAAACGGCGTAGATTTTGAAAAAAAATATTTAAATAATGATATTCTTTCATTAAACTATTAAACGTATATTTTGGATCAATCATGTCAAAGAAAATAAAATAATGAAAAAATTGAAAAAATCATGCACTATATTTAATCTATTATTTCTAGTCACTTTTCTTTCTCTCAACATTTGGATCCTTAGCAAAGATGGATCTATGTTGGTTCTATATATATCTTTAGCTAAGATGGATCTATGTGGTTCTTTAACTAGCATATATCCATCATAGCTTAATTTTATTAAAAACTTAATTTAATTTCTATGGTAATATTTTTAGTGGTCGCGACGATAAAGGATTTAGATATATCTCAAATTGTAACATTTTCCCTTTTAGATTCTTTTAAAACATGTTATAAAATTAAATTAAAATAAATTATCTTTACTATGAAATAAGTTATGGTTTTTTGGCATGTGCTATTGATAAGCCATGCTATTGGTCCATGGTATTGTAACAAAGCATATTTAGAAGTTAATATCCATGGTAAAGTGAGGGTGAATATCCATGGTTAATAATCTTGTCATATTGTTATAAAATATTTTGATTGTAAAAAAAATTATGATTTTTGGACATGTGGCATTGATAATCTAACGCATTGTAACAAAGTCTATTCACAAGCTCATAATATCAATGGAAAAGTGGGGTTGAATATCCATGGTTAAGGATATTGTCATATTATTATAAAATATTTTGATTGTCAAATAATTTATGTTTTTTGGGCATGTGGTATTGACAATCCATGGTATTGACCCACGGTATTGTAACAAAGCCTATTTTTTACAAGTTAATAATATCTACTGTAATGTGGGGGTGAATATCCATGATTAAGAATCTTGCCATATTATTATAAAGTGAATATCCATGATTAAGAATCTTGTCATATTTTTATAAAATATTTTGGTTGTGAAATAAGTTATGGTTTTTAGGCTTGTGGTATTGATAAGCCATGGTATTGGCCCATGGTATTGTAACAAATTCTATTCACAAGTTAATAAAAAAATCAAAATATAACAAATTGAATTTTATTATTTTTATTAATTTACCTTTCTATTATTAATTGAGCCAATATTTAAATTTTTACACTCATCCCCAATATCACGTTTAACTGCATCTTCTTCTTCTTTTTAATTTAGCCTCTAACATAAAAAAAAATATAAAATAAAAAATAAAAAATAAAATAAATAAATAAAATAAAAATAAATAATAATAATAATAATTTATTAAAAATAAATCATTTAACCCAATTACAATTTATATCTTTTATTTTTCTTTTATAAATAATTATTTTTTATTTTTTCCATTATAAATATTTCTTTTCTTTTTCATTTCAAGTTTAGCCCTATGTTACATAAAATGTTCACAAGTTACGATTCTCTTGATCTGGTTAGGAATTACCTCGGCAGGGTTCAAATGCTCACAAATTTTGGGAGCTATGAACAACTTTCTTATCACATTTCCATTAATTAATGTCTCATTAATGAATGCATGAACTAATTGGTGTTATTACAGCTATTGTGAGAAGGCAAAAATCATTTTTTTCAAAACTCAAACAGTTTTAGATCTTTATGTTCAGATATATATTCATGACCTGTAGGTTTGATGTTTATCATGTGTTTAACAGAATGCTAGTCCTAGTTGGGAGGGGTCAAGTCAAGTCTTGATTCAAGTTTCACTAAGGTTGCTGGCATAAAACTAAGCAGAAAATTCTATAATTGCTGGGAAGAAAGCCCATGGGAGTGTCTGGAGGCTTATAGTCACTTTCATGCCTTAGCAAGGGAGTGACTAAGGGTCTAGGTCAGTGAAAGATAGAGTTTTCTCATGGGTTGGACACCTGGAGATGTTGGGTGGATCATGGAGGTTCTGTAGCACCTGAGGGAAGTCATTAAATTCTTAAGTTGTTGAATCCATTTTCTTAAGGTAATATAGGAGGTTGAGTCTTATCATAGTGACCCTTAGCTCATGTTTACCCTGGGAAAACCAATGAAAGTGGGTAGATATGGGAGGAGGTAGTTACAAGGTGGTATTATAGCAGGTTTTGCTCTCTTTGGGTAATATCTGATACCACAATGTGGTATCAGAGCAAGTTGGACTCTCTTTGGTTAAAGTATGATGTTTTCAAGACTATGGATGTCATGCACGGGGCATGGTATACAGTTGGTATGGTCATGCATGTTTTTGTTATGTTTTTATGATTATGATTATATATGTATCATGTTAATGTGGTTTGATCTTGTAGATGAGATAAGCCTCCCCTGAACATCAATGAGGCATTGATTTGATTTTGGTATATATTTGGTTTATCTAACATGGTGCACTTTCCAGAAGAAGAGAATCAAAGATGACAAGCAAAATGGTAGATTACAGTTTCCGTTACTATCCCTATAGATCATATGGGAAGCAAGGAGGAGAGTATTCTCCTAGTATAGAAGATAAATTGAAGATTTTGGGGGCAAAGATCAAAATTACAAAGAATATAGTGATAGGTTGGTTGAGGCTCAAGAAAGACTTGCAAGGGCTCAGTTTGAGAGTCAATGCAGTGATTATTCATATCTTGTGAGAGTTACAGAGATAGTGATAGTTGAGGATTAGCCAAGAGCAGGAAGAGAAGACTAATGGAGCCTATGGTAGTAGATCTTGGTCCAAATACAGGTTAGATGGAGGTGATATGGTTAGAGGTGACAAATCATTAGATACACTTGATGAAAGGATTGGTAAGTATGGGCATCATTCTAGTTCCTCATCAAGGAGACATTATGATAGTCATCACCATCATCATCCTTATAGGAGGAGTGAGTACTTGCTTGAGGAGTTCAGAGGGATAGTATGGGGTACAAAGGGATGTACCCAAGGGAATAATGTAATAATGGGATGGGCCATAGTTAAGAAAAAAAGTGATTAACTCACATCAAGTAAAGGGACCACAAGTAGTTAGCAATAATGTAATAAGCCCATTGTATTAGATATATGGTATTGAGAGAACCATGGTAATGACCCATGATATTCTATGTAGGAGGCCTATATAGAGGCTACAGAATCCCCATGGAGAGAATGTCATGGATTATTGTATTGGGCAAGCATATGGCTTGTGGAGTGTTCTCCTTCCTTAATGAGTGATTGTATGGTGTTACCCTACCTCAAGGGTTTGATATTAATAAAGATATGAAGTTTATCTATTTTGTTCTAGTATTAGATATTGGGTTTAGTTGCAGTATTGGATATATTTTCAAATCAAATCTATTACAAGTGGTATCAGAGCACTTTCTTGGGCAAGCGGAGATATATATATATATATATATATTTGCAGGAATGTTTTGGGGTGGCGAGTTTGCATATCAGATTTGAAATTTTTGGTGCACAATTTGCAAAAAAAAAATTGCAAATCTGGATTCTTTGCAAAAAGATACACAAATTCAAAAAAACAATTGGCCAAATCAGATTTCGTATGAGGGAGATATCGTTGATTTAAAAATCAGCTAGGTTGCAGAAATTGTTTGATGAAAATTCATGGATGGTGGATCTCTAGTTAATTTTTGTATTTTTTGTGTGGAATTTTGAGAAACTAATTGCATATATGAGATCCTCCTGAAAAATTACCCAATTTGAAAAAATAAAATCGGTTGAATCGGAGTTGGATGAGGCAGATATCGCTGATTTAAAATTAGCTCTCTTCCATAATTTTTTTTTTTTATGGTGGGAGAGTTACAACATGAATCTAAAATTCTAGAGTGCCTAGATCAATATTTCTATCACATGGGGAGATGCAAAATGGTTATTCCATTTCCGAAAGTAGGTCATAATAAGGATTTTGAGTAATATTGACCGAACTGTGACCATTTTAAATATTTGCCAAGTAAGTGATTTTTTCAATACCCTCTTCATAGCTCCTAGCAAGGATTTTATCTTTACAGGAAAAGATGATGGCCCCACTATTGAAGAATTCATAAGAAGTGAAAATTTCATATATGGGAAAAATTGGAAAGGTTTCATATGACTTGGTTTGCAAGATGAAGTTGCCATATGGTGGAGATCACTTGACAACAAGAAGTTGTACAAACATTCAGATGAAGAATTTGAAAAATTCCTTTTCGACAAATAGTCTCATGCTAGAATACAAGATAATGAGAAACATATGGGGTTATTTTCTATTGGTATATCCTTATTACAGGTTCATGGATGTATTCAGAAGTAGAAGATCATTGTGTCTATCAATCCTAGTTGCAAGTATAATTTTATTAATGTTCATTTGGCTAAAAGATTGCAAATCCCAACCAAACAAATGGAGCATACACTTGTTAATAATGAGAAGGTGCAAGTTTATAAAGATTTGAAGATCTCTATGGATAATTATGTATTGAATTTTGATTTTTATGCTTCAGATATGGATAACATGGATGTTGTTTTGGCATACCCTTGGATGAAATCTGTTGGTACTATCAATATTAATGTGCAGAAGAAATTCCTGAAGCTCCAGTATAAAAAGAAGAAAATTACATTACAGGATATTTCCATCAATAAATAGGTAAAGTACAGGGAGGCTGAGGCTGAAGATGTTGCAGGTACTAACAGATCAGATGAGGAATCCATCATTGAAGTAATACTAGAAGATAAGCAACAACCGTAGGCACCACAACATGTACCAGATACCAGTCAGACTCCATTAGGTGGTGAATTAAAAAAAGATACATCATTGGTTAAAACTTTAGCATATCACCACCCACATCATCCAGTAGGAAAACAACCACCACAATGGAAACAAATTAGCGACAAGATCAACAACCTCCACACAACAGATAGAGAGGTGCGAAGATCTAACTAGAGCACATTAACACAGAGGAACTGCTAGGTTCAATTTCCATCTCAAGCGAGCGAGGCACCAGCTAGATTGAGGGTTCACCTTTCTATTGGATGGCTAGATGCATGTGCATGGTACCAGTGGACTACTCTTTTGAGTAGATCTTATTATTTTTGTTCTTCTTATGTTTTAGGGAAGAAACATGTTTAAGGGGGGTGTAATATAGTATACCTATGGTGGATAGTATGGGGTACAGAGGGAGGTACCCAAGGGAATAATGTAATAATGGGATGATAATTAGTGTGATTTGGGAGGAGGATGAATATTTGAAACCCTATACGGTCGGTGCCTGATGCGGGCTAGGGTTCCATCTATAGTACAGTGCACATGACAGAGTTTTACCATCCTTCTTGATTTGCCTTGTTGATCTCTAATGTTGTTTCCTCTGGAGCCTGTTTTGTCTGACCCCATTCACCCTCCATTGACTCCTTCACACTTTCCCCCATGACTCCATTGTGACTCTACTTGCTCCCTTTTCCACAGATTATTTGGCAGCGACAATGGTGGTTCTCAACTCCTAGCTAGCACGTTGTTTTCAAAATCAATTATGAATCTTGATCAGGTTGACGACTAAGACGACCCATTCACTAATGTCTCCATTTGGACATCCCCCGCTTCGATCTCAGAAGGGTTTTTCCCTTACAGTAGTGACCTGTTGGATGTCTTTGCACCTTTGCCTTTGATTTTGGGTCCCTCCTGCCCGGTTGTTCCCTTACCTGAGGACCCCCCCACTTGGACAGATTTTGCTACCCCTCCCCCTTCACCGGCATCCCTACAATTCTTGGCAAGATGCATAGGTCCTGAACTTACCACTTGCTCCTCAGGTTATCCACCACACCCTCTATTTGTCAGCTCTCATTTCCCTTCAACTGGCCCTCCAGGTGAACCTGCAGTACTTCCATAAGGAACCCCTTTCACTTCAATTTCAACTACTCCTCTCTCTAGCTTCTTTGCAGGAAACCCTCTGGCTTTTGAAGCAAACCCTTCTGGGCTAGGATTGCATCCTTAGAACCCTCAACCGAGCAGCTCACAGGTGGAAATTATTGACAAGGACCATAGGCCGAGGAAGAAGCAAAATTGTATAAAATCTAGGACCTAGGACATTGCACTTTGATTGGGGGAGGATATCCAATGGGGTGAAACAATGGACACTGCTGACAAATTCTTAGTGGGTAGGGTTCATGGGAGGGCATACACCGTGGCAAGGCTTAAAAAATGGATAGCATAAATTTGGGGGCATCATTTGGCAGAATTTCCCTTCATTGAAACCTTCATTCGGGGATGTTTTGCATTACGCTTTACTAGAGCTGAACACGCCAATTGGGCATTATCATCCTTTTGGCACATCGAAAAAGCCCCTATGCTCCTCAGATGATGCAACCCACTTTTTGACCATGAGAGAGAGCAATTGGGCACTGGATCTCTATGGGTTAGATTACTAGGGTTGCCTCTCCACTTTTGGTTTGAGGACATCTATAAGCGCATTGGAAATGCTTTGGGCACCTACTTGGAGCACGATAAATCATATATGACCACGGGCATTATGGCATGTGAAAGGATACTGGTCCACCATGATACCAGGGAGGCGCTACAAGGACAAATCACTCTGCACTAGAGACACTTCTCTAGGGTACAAATCCTCGATTATGAAGGGGATCCTTTTAGATGTAGGAGGTGCCATAAGGTGGGTCACCTATTTAGGGATTGTCCCCTGAATGGTAAAATAAAGGTAGAAAACAAGGGAAAGATGATCCCTCCCAAGACTACCAAGGCTCTTGAGCACCACTCTAATACCAAAGATCCAACGACAATGATCCCTATCGGCCACCCTCTCCTCCTCTGACTAGGGCTAGGGTGGCTGCACTATATTTAGATATCCCTTCATCTAATTCTTTCTCATTAAATTTCTCTACTTCATATTATATTCTTGTATCATTTTTAGCTGATCATCAGCGTATTGCATCTCCCACTCCTCTCCCTAAATTGTTGGCTTACTCCCTGCAACCTTCCCCTCCCATCTACTCTAGCACCCCCCATCCTTCCCAGAGGCGAACCCTTTTGCCTGATCCTCGAACTCTGATCAGGGGTCTCTCTCTCAATCCTACCCGCTTCGATCACTATCTCAATCACAACCTCCTGATACTATTGTCATTAGTTTGGTACCCCCCCCCCCCATCCCTCTGAAATCCCCTCGAGGTATCTAGACCCTCCTCTCTATCCAAGGCTAAGCAACAGGAAGGGGAGGAGGTTGTCTCAGGCCAACAACTTGCTATTGACCAGGTTATTAGAGCAAAGAACACCCTGGAACCATCACGTCCATGAAGATGCTCTCTTGCAACTATTGAGGGTTAGCTAGCCCTAAGAAAAAACTAGCTTTCCGAAGGCTTTTATGTACCAAGCTGATAGATGTCATATTTCTCCAAGAAACCCTGGGTCTAGCCGAGGTCATCACACACCTCCTAGAATCCATGCTACCTGGTTACTCGTTTCAAGCCCTTGATGTAAATGGGTGCTCAGGTGGAGTTGCATTGGGGTACAATTCCAGGACTATTAAACTATGCAATATATGGGAAGGTATTGGTCATATTGGGTGTAGAAAATCTGTGATAGGTTAACCCTATAATGCAATATAAATCAAAGAAGAATATTATAACCTAATTTTACTATAAATTTGTGGAAGCCTAAAGATCGAGATGAACAATATAACCAGAAGAAGAAGAATCAATCGCACAATACACATGAAAATACTTTAGGGAAAGCCTCAACTAAAAACCCCACACTATTGGATTATCATACATGGTGGAAGTACATAGGAATTATACAAAGCCTTAGCTCTCATAGTTAGCCAGATCTCAGTACAATCCTCATAGATGCTCACAGGCAATCTTGGTTTTTCTCCAGCATTCCTCTCTGCCCTCCAAGCTCCTATTTCCTGGCGTTGTTCCTTGTGGATGATCTACCTATTACCAAGTGGAAAACCAAGCCTTCAAAACTGCACAATCCTCAAAGATGAATCCTTGACTGCATGCATGAGTTTTCTCCATGATAAAACACATGCAACTGATAGTACACTGTCCTTGAACGTTAATCTCAACTGGATCTTTCTTAGAATAGACATGCATGGGTTTCTGATGAGGGAATCTTCAGTTAACTAGAGTAGCACTAGTTGAGTGCATTACTGCATCAACTAACTGTTAACTCACAATTAGTTCCTCAAACAGTTTGGAACTAATTTAACTGGACTTAACTTAGTAAACTAAGTTAACTAATTACAACTCAAATATAACTCAATCTTATCTCCTTAATTTAAGGGATAACTCTTGCATGACTTCAAAAATATTTCTAACTTGAATTTCTCCAACTAATTAATTTAAAATAAATTAATTAATTAATTCCAAGTAGCTGTTAAGACTAAATTCGATTTTAATTCACAATTTAATTCAAATAAAAATTAAATTGGAATATTCTTGTTTCCATATTTCAACACTCCATCTCAACAAGAAAGGGATTATCTGCCACCCCAATCCTGTCTCTATGGAACTCGAATTTACACTTTGATAATGCCTTCGTCAAAATGTTAGCATCTTGCTCCTCTTCAAAATATATTGTAGCAACATGATCCTCCTCACTACACAGTCTATGAGATGATGATACTGGATGTCGATGTGCTTGGACCTATCATGAAATACTGGATTCTCAGAGAGTTTGATACAACTCTGATTATCACAATAGATCATAGTTGGATCCATCCTTTGGTCAAACAAACCAACTAGGATTTTTTGCATCCAGATGGCCTCACATGCTGCCTGACTTGTAGCCATGTATTCTACCTCTTCCGATCTGAGTGAAACCAACCTTTGTTTCCTATTGTACCAAGAAACTGCCGCTGACCCAAGGTTGAAAATTCCTCCAGATGTGCTCTTCCGATCTGATGGACTCCCCGCCCAATCTGCATCAGTGAAGCCCTGTATCTTCACTCCGTTTGTCTGTATGTACCATAATCCATACTGAGATGTGCATATGAGGTATCTCAATACATGCTTTGTCGCCTTCCAAAAAATCTTGGTAGGTTGAACCATAGCTTGACTTAGCTGGTTCACCGCATAGCACAAATCTGGTCGTGTGTTCACTAAGTACATCAGTGAACCCACAAGCTACCTGTACACAGTAGCCTCTACCACTTCTCTTGAAGTAGCAACCTCCTTCCTCCAGTTACCTACTAGAGGAGTCTACATGGTCTTGCACTTCTCCATGTGGAATCTCCTGAGTATCTCGTTGGCATACTTGCCTTGAGACACAAACAACTCTCCATCCTTTTGCCACACTTCCATGCCAAGCAAGTAATGCATGAGACCCATGTCTTTCATCTCGAATTCTCTTGCAAGGTCCTCCTTGCAAGACACGATCAACTGATCATCACCAGTCAATATGAGGTCATCAACATAAAGTACGATGATCAATAGTTTACCTTTCACCACGATGTGGTACAGGTTTACATCTACTTCACTCTTTGTGAAGCCCAACCTGGTGAAGTAGTTGTCTATCCTAGTGTACCAAGCACAAGGTGCTTGCTTCATCCCATAGAAGGCTCTCTTTAGTCAACACACATGCGACTCATGATAGAAGGTCTCAAAGCCTTCTGGCTACTCTATGTATACCTCTTCCTCAATCTAGCCATTGAGGAATGCAGTCTTCACATCCCTCTGATGGATCCTCCAACCCTTCTGTGCTGACAGTTCCAACATAGATCTAATAGATGAGTACCTTGCAACAAGAGTAAAAGTCTCATCATAGTCAATAACCTCAACCTGTGAAAAGCCACAGGAAACAAATCTTGCCTTATGCTTCTCCACACTACCATCAGTAGCTTGCTTTACCTTGTAAAGCGAGCAAGAAGTCACAACTGACTTGTTCTCCGGTGGAACCACATCCCAAACACTATTACGAACTATGGAGTCATACTCCTCCACCATAGCATCAACCCAAATCAGCTATTGCACTACTTCCTCAAAGGAAGATGGCTCAGTCTCAACACATTCCCCAGAAAGGGCCATGTGTCTAGTGTATCTCTCAGGTGACCTCCTCTATCTGCGCTGAGAAGATGCTGCTCCCACATTCTCTCTCACATCCTCCAACACTCTGTCAGCTTCTCTTGTGTGCTTCTGTCCATCTCTAGAAGACTCTGCTTAAGTGGATGTCTCCACTCCTGGAACCTCTGCATGTGGCTGTTCCACATCAATCTAAGGCTCCTCCTCCTTAGGAACCAAGAGTTCCTCCACAACCTGTAGTTGGAGCTCCCTCTCAAGGGAAACTCGCATGGCCTTCTTCTCATCAAACTTGAGATCTCTGTGAATCACTGTCCTCCGACTGGTAGGAAATTACACCCGATAGTTGTGAGGTGTATTAGTGTACCCCACAAATATCCCCAAATCTATTGTTGGCTCAACCTTCTTTGGTGAATCCTTTGTCACATGGCAATATACCAATGAGCCAAAGATCCTGAAGAGACCCACATCTGGTCTCTTACGGGAGAAATGTTCCTCTAGTGTCTTCATCTCAAGTATGTGATGTGAGATTCTATTCTGCAAATAGACCATTGTGTTGCATGCCTCAACGCACAAGTGAAATGGTAGGCCTTGGTCATGCATAATTGTCTGTGTTTCCCCTATAATAGTTCTATTCTTCCTCTCAGCCACCCCATTCTACTGTGGGTTATGAGGTGCCGTCAACTCTCATTTAATTCCTTCCACTACACAAAAGTCCTTAAACTCTTGAGGGACACATTCTCCACCATTGTCGCTTCTTAAGACCTTGACTCTTTCTCAACCGAATCTTTGAACTCACAAAACTTTGTGAGAGTTTGGTCCTTCTTCTACATGAAATAAATCCAGCATTTACAAGAATAGTCATCAACGAAAATCACATAATACCTTTGCGTCGTTGTGGATGTTGTCAAGAATGGTCTACATAAATCAGTTTAAACTCACTCTAAGATAGTCTTTGCTTGACTATCTTGATCATGAAAGGAAGACTTGGTGTACTTTCCCAAGGTACAACCTTTGTATGTGTCAACTTGGTCAAGTTTATCTTTGGGAAGTCTTGTAGATATCTGCTGCATTATCTTCAAAGCCCCATGATGCAAATGGCCCAACCACTTGTGCCACAACTTGCCAATGTCTTGGCTTTGCACCAATTCTACTTTCATACTCAATGCTACACAATAATATACCTCTAGTTTATAGAGATTCTTCACCCAAATCCTTATCCTCTTGGTCTGACCCATGTCTATGTTTCTTAGGAACGCCTTTCCTTTACTGAAGACAACATCGTAGCATTTTTCCTCCAACATCACGACCAATACCAAGTTCTTCTTCAGTCCAGGCACATACATCACATCTGTTAAGGTGAGAGGAGCTCTATGCTCCCTCTAAAAAGCAACTGTGCCCACTCCTGAAACACTATACCTTCTGTCACCACCCATCTCTATTCACATCTTGAGGTCTTTCTCCTTCAAGGCACTGAATAAATTTTTATCACCGGTCATGTGGAATGAGGCTCCATTGTCAAGATACCAAAGACAACTCATCATCGATGACACCATGCATGCGATGAGGGTAAAGTCCATTTCGAACTGAGAGGCTAATGCCTCACCTTCCAATCCTTCCAAGGATCCCTTCTTAGACTTCTTCAATGGGAAATTAGTCGCATAATGTCCCATTTTGTGACAATTAAAGCATCTTACTTTAGACATGTCACCCTTCTTCCCTCCATGAGAAGAATACGATTTGAAATGGGAAGCCTTCCCCTTCCCTTTCCTTGCCTTACTTGCTAAGGCCAGATTTTCTTCATCATCATTCTTGGATGAAGAACCATCTCGTGTGCTCCTCCTGATCTCCTCCTGCATAAGATCTGACCACATTATTTCCAAATTTGGTAGTTTCTCTCTTCCATTCACAAAGTCTTGGTAGCTATTCCAACTCTTTGGAAGGCCAAGGAGATCAAGGCTTACCATATCATCATTGATAGTAGTTATTCCCACACTGCCAAGCTCATCTCTGTAGGTGGTGAGCTTGTTTAGATATCTAGAAATAGTATCACCCTTCTCCATCTTGATTCTTCAAAGCTTATCCTTGAGCGCCAATTTCCTCTGGTCGCTACTGTTTTGGTAGAGGTCCTTCAATGTCTTCCAAATTATAAATGGAGTATCCTTCCCATGGAGACTCGAGACAATATGGTCTTGAACTCCCTCAAGGATCATCTATCTTACCTTCATCACACACTTCTTCCACTCAGCCAACTCTTATGCATTAGTTGAAGCTAGCTTTGGGATTTCTTGATCAATGAATTCCTTCAAGCCATTGTCTTCTAATTCAACCTCCATTCTATCCTTCCATGCTATGTAATTTGAGCTACCTTCCAAGGCATACTCGAGTCTCAAGTCATAGAACACCATTAGCCAACCTTGAAGTATGATATGAATTCGATTTGCACCTGCAATCCCGAACTTCAAACTTCGAATTCTCTTCTCAATATATTGTTCACAGCTCTGATACCATGTAGAAAATTTGTGATAGGTTAACCCGATAATGCAATATAAATCAAAAAAGAATACTATAACCTACTTCTACTATCAATTTGTGGAAGCTTAAAGATAAAGATGAACAATATAACCAGAATAATAACAATCAATGGCACAATACACATGAAAATACTTTGAGGAAATCATCAACTAAAAACCCCACACTATTGTATTATCATACATGGTGGAAATACATAGGAATTATACAAGGCGTTATCTCTCACAGCTAGCCAGCTCTCAGTAAAATCCTCATATATGCTCACAAGCAATCTTGGCTTCTCTCCAGCCTTCCTCTCTACCCTCCAAGCTCCTATTTCATTGTGATGTTCCTTGTGGATGATCTGCCTATTACCAAGTGGAAAACCAAGCATTCAAAATTACGCAATCCTCAAGGATGAATCCTTTACTACATGCATGAGTTTTCTCCATGATAAAACACATGCAACTGATAATACACTGTCCTTGAACATTAATCTCAACTGGGTCTTTCTCATAATAGACATGCATGAGTTTCTGATGAGGGAATCTTGTATTAGCTAGAGTAGTACTAGTTGAGTGCAGTAATGCATCAACTGACTGTTAACTCACTATTAGTTCCTCAAATAGTTTGGAACTAATTTAGCTGAACTTAACTCAATAAACTGAGTTAACTAATTACAACTCAAATATAACTCAATCTTATCTCCTTAATTTAAGGGATAACTCTTGGATGACTTCAGAAAGACTTCTAACTTGAATTTCTCCAACTAATTAATTTAAAATAAGTTAATTAATTATTTCCAAGTAGTTGTTAAGACTAAATTCAATTTTAATTCACAATTTATTTCAAGGAAAAATTAAAATGGAATATTCTTGTTGCCATATTTCAACATTGGGGTGGACATCTTCTCATTTGAACTTGGCACTGACATCAGACTCATCAATGTTTATGGGCCATATCAAAATCGAGGGTAATTCTGCAAGCATTTGCTGAGCTCTTATCAAATTCAAGTGGTCAACCTAATTCTTAGAGGAGATTTTAATTTCTCAATTGGATATTTTAAATCTTGGGGTTGTAATTCCCAAATAGACCCTCTATCTTCTTTCTTTGAGAATATCTTGGAGGACCACAGCCTCATCGATATACCATTTGTGACATTACAACCTACTTGGAGGAATAAAAGAACAAGGGAGGATATGCTAGCTCAAAGATTAGATCGATTCCTTATCAAAGAATGACTGTTGAATATTGGGTACAATAATAGGCAGTGGGTTAGATCCCGGGGATTATCAGACCACTCACCAATATACCTTGAAATCAAAGGAGGCTTGAACAAACCCAAAGCCCCATTCAAGTTCAAGTCAACTTGGCTAAAAGATGAAACCTATATTAAAATGGTAACAGATTACTGGAAGTCCCATCCTCCTACAGTTGTTGGGAATATAGCAGAAGGATTTTCCCATAATCTATTCGAGCTTAAGAAATTATCAAAAAGCTGGGCACAGAGTAAGAGACTTTTGGATGAACAAACCTTAAGGGACACTGAAGCTGAGATATCTGCTATGGAGGATCAACAAGGACAGGGTTACACAAATCCTGAATAGAAGGAGAATCTCATATCCTTAGTAGCTTAGAGAAGTAAAATTTTAAAGGATAGGGAAGAATCTTGGTAGCTAAGAAGCAAAGCCACTTGGCCGCTCGAGGACGATGATAACACAAAATTATTCCACAAGTTTGCAAATGGGTGAAAAGCCATTAACACCATTTGGCACCTGACAGATGAGCAGGGAATCAGAGTAAATTCTTATAAGCAATTAGCCTCCCTGCACACATCTCACTTCAAGCAGCTTTATAAAGCTCCCCCCAATGCAAGACTGGCTAAAATCATCAGAGTGATTAAATTATTTCCCATGTTCATGGATCAAGAGGATGCAATGGAACTTAACAAGGAGGTCACCATGGGTGAGCTTGAGGCTACTTTGAAATGGTTCAAGCGAGACAAGAGCCCAAGACTAGATGGCTGCTTAGTCGAGTTCTACACTACATTCTTTGAACTTATTGGAGGCGATCTTCTTAAGGTCATTGAAGATTGTTGAATCATCGGCAACACTACATTCATTACACTCATCCCTAAATCTAATAACCTTGACTCTTTTGATGACTTCTGCCCCATCTCTCTTTGAAACTATATATATAAAATCATTGCCAAGATAATAGCTAATCACCTTGGGCCCATATTATCCTCTCATATCTCCTCAGAACAATTTGCCTTCCTCCAGGATCAACAGATTCGTGAAGTTGTAGGAACTGCACAATAAGTGATGCACTCTATACAGATGAAGAAATTGAAAGGTATGATCCTCAAAGTAGATGTCTCAAAATCTTTTGATCATGCAGATTGGTTATATATCAGAATGCTCTTAACACATATAGGTTTTCCCGTAGCATTTATACATTGGATCATGTGCTGCATAACGAACACAACTTTCAGTATTCTTATTAGTGGATCAGCATCACCCTTCTTTCATTCAGAAAGGGGACTCAGGCAGGGATGCCCTCTGTTGCCCTTTTATTTTTACTCATTATGGAGGGTCTCAACAGACTTATAAGGGAAGAACAAAATATGGGAAGACTACAGGGAATTAGGATCATAGGCAGATGCATTCTAACCCATCTACTCTTTGTAGATTATGTGTTGATCTTTCTCAACGGACGCATTGGGGATCTGACCAACTTATAGAATAGCATGGAAATATTTCGAACCGCTACAGGTATGGAAATCAACAGTACAAAATCCACTCTAATAGCTTCAGGATGCACTCCTCATGAGATACAATACACACTCCATAGATTGCCATTCACTCTTTTGCAAATGGAGGATGGTCTTAGATACCTGGGGTACAAATTGAAACCACTTGGATATAATATAGTAGACTGGACATGGTTAATCTCTAAGCTAGAGATAAGGTTCAATATCTGGCACCACAAGTACCTCTCCTGAGCAAGTCAACTAGTCCTCATTAAAGCCGTTATTGAAGCTACCCCTGTATATTGGATGTTTCTGGCATGGATTCCTTCAGGTATACTCAGTGGAATACAAAACCTTTGTTGTAGATTCCTATGGAAAGAAAAACATTCTAGGAGAATTTTTGCCTAGGCCAGGTGGGAGTCGCTTGCACTCCCAAAGAAATGAGGAGGATGGGGAATTAAAAGGATAGACGATTTCTTAACTGCACTAGCGGCCAAGCTAGGTTGGCAACTGATTACCACCAATAGCTTATGGACAAGAGTGGCTTATTCAAAATACATATCTCCTTCAAATTTGATGGACTGGATTTGCCAACCAAGGTGGAACACATCTAGGATATCAATCATATAGAAATTTGTGATAAACTCCATGCCTAAAATCGGAGATGGGATCACATGGAAAATATAATCAGGCACATCGATTCGCATTCGATTAGATCCCTAGGTTGGTTGCGGCAATGCGCACAGGCTCCCACTGGAGCTAATGCTACACCTCAACAATTCAGGAATTATACACATGAGTCACATTGTGGACCCTGAACATGTCACCATTTTTCAACAGGCATGGAAGACTGCTCGGAGCTTACACATCCCCGAGATTTAGCATCAGCAATGGGAAAAATACATAGCTTCCCTGATAGAATCACAGGCTAGGATGACTGAGGGGGAAGATGAGATTATATGGGCACATGCAAAAAATAGTTTATACTCCTCTAAGGAAGGATACCTCTGTATCGCTACTAACCAATGACCCCTATTGGTTGAACATTGGTGGAAACACCTGTGGAAATTAAAGGCACCTCCCAAAACAAGATTATTCATGTGGACAGTACTGTAGAATAAGGCACCCATGGGAGACAATCTGAACAAGAGAGCCCATCATGGGCCATCCTAGTGTTGCATTTGTAAGAAAAGTTCTAAAACTATTGATCATATTTTCCTTACCTGTATGATCGTAGTGGACCTCTGGAACACCATCCTTATGGCCATCAACTCCTACTATAAATGGAAAGGCATAACTATTCTAGATACTTGGAAATCATGGTGGACTATAGCGACCCCGACCAAAGCTAGGAACCTACCCCTTCTCACTTGCTGCGCGATTGGGATCACACGTAACCATTACATATTCCATGGCACCATCCCATTCTGGCTCTCCATCATTGCCCTCATTCTAGCTGATTAGAAATCCATTCCTGATGATGATGCTGCCCCACCCTCTAGGAACATTTTCCCTAAGGTTGTCAACCGAGAATACCCTTGGGCATACTTTGATGGCTCTGCACAGGAAGCAGGATGTGGGGGGGGGGAGCTATACTATACCTTACTGACTCCCATTATGATAAGATACAAATGGGTCTGGGGTAGGGAACCAACAATTATGCAGAGATGATCACACTAAAACACCTTCTACACTTTGCCTTGGAAAAACATTGCAGGAATATACAAATCTATGGGGACTCCAAAATTGTTTGTAACTAGATAAATAAAACAACAAATTGTTTTGCATATTCACTGAGACCTGTATTGGAATAAGCTCATAGACTCATTGCAGAATTTGACCTCTTTGTTTGTCGCCATATCTAAAGGGAGTGCAATCAAACTGTTGTCCAACTTTCCAAGGAAGCTACAAACTGGCCTCGTGGCACATGGTTGATCCTGGAGTAGAGGGACGGTGTTCATTATCAATTCTACCACCGTCCATACATAGATTATACAACATAACTGGCTCAGGAGGAGCCTATTTTTTCTCATGTTTATAGTTTGTTTTAAATTATCAACATTATGTATATTTTACAGTAGATGTATATACATGACAGCTATATGTACTCCCTACGAGGGGTTTTTTTTATTATCTCATTTTCAACAGTTCATATGACATATCCTCCCTACGTGGAGAACATTGATCATATTTTTTTATACTCTCTTTATTCTGATAGGTAGCAACCTCACATACAACATATGCATACAACATCTACAATATGTAATGTTCTTATATTAATGAAAATTACAATTTTTCTAAGGGGAAAGAAAATGTAATAATGGGATGGGCCATAGTTAAGAAATAAAGTGGTTAACCTGCATCATGTAAGGGACCACAAGTATTTAGCAATAATGTGATAAGCCCATGGTATTAGATGAATGGTATTTAGAGACCCATGGTATTGTATGTTTGAAGCCTATATAGAGGCTAGAGACTCCCCATGGAGAGATTTGAAGGAATATTGTATGAACAAGAATATGGCTTGTGTAGTGTTCTCCTTCCTTAAGGAATGATTGTATGGTGTTACCCTACCTTAAGGGTTTTGATATTAATAAAGATCTAAAGTTTATCTATTTGTCTCTTGTTATTTCTGGGTTTATCTCTATTATCATATATTTGCAGGTCAGATATATTACAAGTTCAAGAAGTTTAAGCCTCCTACATTCGATGGAGAGATGAAGAAGTTAGAAGATGGAGATGAATGGTTGCTTGGAATGAAGAAATTCTTCATATTGCATATCTACTCAAAGAACATGAAATCCAAGATAGCGACCTTCAGTCTTAAAGTGAAAGAAAATATTTGGTGGGATGATGTGAAGAATGTCAAGTGCATTCGGGAAGAAGAGACGATTTGGGATGAGTTCGAGAGACTCTTCAAGAAGAAGTACCTATCATAGAGGTACTATGATGATAGAGCTAAGGATTTTTATGAGTTTCATATGGGTTCTATGACAAATGATCAATATACCAGTAGGTTCTTGGAGTTATTGAGGTATGTGCCTTATCTCAAGCATGAGAAAGATAAGATTTATTGGTTTATCAATGGGTTTCCAGCAACATGTAGAGACCGGATTGAGTTTGATAAGCCTAGATCATTGGAGGAGACTATCTGGAAGTTGAAGTATTGTAATGAGGAGTCAAAGCACAAAGTTGAGCCTAATCATGATTTGGAGGGGAATGATAAAGTTAAAGGGAAGTGATCACCGAAGCGAGGAAGACTTCAAGATGCAAGAGAGAAAGAAAATTTTTCTCCTTATAAGAAGTTCAGTTCACTTGACAAGGGACATGGGTTGCAACCTAGAGAGCAACAAATTAAAGGTGATGGTATGGTACCATTGCAGTGTTGGATATGTGGCAAAGACCATCGCAAGAATCATTTTTTGTTGTACTAGGGTTGTAGGCCTCATATCTATAGTTCTCAGGAGGCACAAACAATTAGGGATTTTGGTCATAACGTTCCTCGAATCTATGCAGTTATGGACAACAAGAAGGAAACTCACCAGGCATCTATTATTGAGATTGAAGGTAAGCTCTGTGGTTAAGTTGTTTCTATTTTTATTGACCTTGGATCTAATTATATTTATGTTAATCTTGACCTGGTGGATAAGTTTGGCTTGAGAAAAGAAGTGCATGCAGAGTCTTTATTGGTGCAATTGGCTATGAGTACTAAGAAGAGGGTTCATCACTGGGTAAGAGCTTGTGCATTTGAACTAAATGGTATGCCTACATCAACACATCTGAATGTACTTCCATTGGGATCATATATTATGATTTTTGGTATGGATTGGTTGTATCTTCACAAGACCAAGGTATATTTCTATGGGAAGGCTATTGAGTGCATGGATGATAATGGGGAAAAGAAAATTCTGCAAGGAAATAAGAAGCCTACAATAGTGAGGATGGCCACAACTATCCAGGATAAGTGTAGTTACAAGAAAGGGTGTGTGATGTTTGCAATTCATATTTCTAGTGCCAAGGGTAAGGATGTTGAGGATGCATAAATATTCAAGATGTAACCTATATTATAGTAGTTTTAGAATGTGTTCCCAAAAGATATTCTAGAGTTTCCTCCTCATAGGGAAGTGGATTTTTCTATTGAGTTGGTGTCAAGAGTAGCACTAACATCAAAGGCACCTTACAAGATGAGTACACCAAAGTTAGTGGAATTCAAGTTACAGTTGAAGGAAATGATTGATAAGGGATATATTAAGCCAAGTGTATCACCTTGGGGTGCACTAGTATTGTTCATGAAGAATAAGCATCGTACTCTTAGGTTGTGCATTGATTACAGACAGTTGAACAAGGTGATGATCAAGAATGGGTACACATTGCCGAGGATCGATGACTTGTTTGATCAATAGAAGGGAGAAACAATGTTCTCGAAGATTGATTTGAGATCAGGATGTCATCAGGTATGCATCCAAGAAGAGGACATCTACAAGACTTCTTTCAAGACCAGATATGGGCATTATGAGTTTTTTGTATTTTCATTTGGTTTGACTAATGCTCCAACTACTTTTATGTGCTTGATGAATGGTGTGTTGCATCCTTATCTCGACACATTTTTTATTGTATTCATTGACGACATATTGATATATTTTGAGCATGAGGAAGGGCATTCTGAGCACTTAACAGAGGTGTCAAGATTGTTAAGAGAGCATCAGTTGTATTCCAAGCTTAGAAAATTTAGTTTCTTTCAGATAAAGGTACATTACTTGGGACACGTCGTTTCCAAGGAAGGTATAACAGTGGATCCAGAAAAGGTAAGCGCTATCATGGAGTGGGCAGCTCCTAGCAATGTGGATGAAGTCAGATCATTCATGGGCATGGCATATGATGTTCATCAAGAACTTCTCACAAATTTAATATCCTATTACATCATTGCATAGGAAAGGTAAGAAATTCGAATGGGCAGAGGAATGTGTAGCCAATTTTGAGCAGTTGAAGAAATTATTGATGAATTCCCCAGTACTTAAGATTGCAGATTCAAATAAATAGTTTGTGGTATGTATAGATGCTTGCAAGGGATGGATTGGTGGAATCCTTATGCAGGAGGGGAAGGTGGTTTGATATGAGTCCAGGAAATTGAATGAGCACGAGCATAATTATGTGACTCATGATATTATGTTGGAAACTATTATTCATGCCTTGAATATGTGGAGGAATTATCTTCTTGCTAGGCCGTTTTTATTGATGATCTATCACTGTGGGTTGAGATATCTATTTGACCAACTGAATCTGGATGCTAGACAAGCTAGATGGTTGGCCACGATTAGTGAGTTTGACTTTGAGATCAGTGCATTAAGGGTAAGGAAATTAGGGTTGTAGATGCTCTTAATAGGAGAGAGAAAATGAACCATGTTGTAGCAATGAGATCATATGGGACATATTTATATGATCAGATCTTATAGGAAGGATAAAGGGATGATAGGTACATGCAGCTCAGGCATAGGTTACAACACAATATAGCTAATCAGGATGTGTACTATCATCTCATGGCAGATGGCTTGGTGAGATTTAGCGATAGGATCTATGTGCTAGATGACATTCGGCTCAAGATGCTTATATTGAAGGAGTTTCATGTCAATCCATATTCAAGTCACCTAAGATATCAGAAGACATTGACAATAGTGAAGAAATTATAATATTGGCTGAGTCTGAAGAAGGAAGTGACATAGTTTGTGGCTAGATGGGGTAACTTTACTATCAAAGAAGAACCTTCCTCTTCTTCTCCATCTGATTATAAAATAGATAGTCTTCTTAGAACTATGGAGAAAATGATGGATATAATAAGCATAAATAATAGGGCTCCTCCTAAAGAAAACCAAATTGTTCCCTAGATAAGATATCCAAATTTTAGAAGAAACAAACCCCAAATCAAACAAAGAGACCCAAAAGGTCCAGATCAACAGGTGAGACCTCCTTTTCAAGAGAACTATACAGATGAGGAGGGAGAAATAGTTGAAGACATGAATTATTCTCAAATAAATTTAATGGGAGTAAATGACAATGATTCTATATTTCTTACTCAAGTAGAACAAGACCTTTTTATACTATCCCGGGATGAGATAGATCCCAAGTAATCAGAAGAATATCAGAAAGGTTTTGAAAATGAAATTATGGAATTCCATAAGCAATATAATCTGAGGAGTAAGAAAACACTTGATACTCTGACTAAAAATCCAATTGATACACCTGCTAAGAAAACCATTAATATTCTTGCTAGAAAGAATACTAAGGTTCCAACCCAAAAAAAACCTGATATTGTAGTTAAACCAACTCAAACTAATGATCCCTCCACTAGCAAGCAAAGAGAAAACTCCCAAAAGGACTTGACTGAAAAACAAGAGGCCATCAATTTGAAAAAAACTTAAACATCATTCAATATAGAACATGAATTGGTAAAGCTCAAAATATCCATTCCTTTAATAGAACTAATGAACAAAACTACATACAAATCAAAAGTAATGAAATCCTTAAGTATAGGACCAGATACAGATACAGTCAATGTATCTGATGGTCAACCAGAAATATTGTTTGGACCTGAAGTCGATGGTAAACTCGAAGATGGAGTTGTACCTCCTTTTTACATTACCTTGAACATTCATGATAAAATATTACATAATGAAATGCATGACGCAAGGCCTCTCAAAATCTCATGCCTAGGGTTACCATGGAAAAATTGGGACTAGATATCACTAGACGATATAAATATTTGTATTCATTTTATTTAAGTAAAGTAAAATGCCTTGGATTTATTAAGGATTTGTGTGTCAACTTAATACAAATCTCAGCCATGACCGTGGTAATGGATATAGTTTTTGTTGACATACCCCCTAAATATGGCATGCTACTTTCTCGTTCATTGGGAGCTAAACTCCAGGGAACCCACCAAATGGATATGACCTACAATCCTAGTGTTTGGTCAGAATAGGAGATTATGTAGGGAAAAAATCATGAAATTTATGGTTGCTACTCAGGATAAACCTCATAATTATCCGTTATATTCAATCCATTCAGACCTTGATTCTTCTATTATGTATAATGATGGAAATATGCTGGAACAAGTTCCCAATAAAAACACTAAGTTATGTTAGACTAAGGAATGCCAAACAAATATTAGAGAACATGATGAACCAGATGAACCTTTGTGGAATTTATGTTTTGATGGATCTATTAGTAAAGAATGATCAAGGGTAGGTGTATGGGTTTCAAATTAACAAACTAAACACTCAAAAGGCCATTCATATAAATTAAATTTCCAATGTTTCAATAATGTAGCCAAGTATGAAGCCTTCATTTTAGGATTACATCTTTTAAAGAATCTAGGTGCTAAGCAAATTGAAATTCATGGAGATTTTGAATTGATAATAAAACAAATTAAAGGGAAATATTCTGCTAAATACGCAAGGATAAGGGTCTATAGGAGTGTTGTTTTGGATTTCTTAGAATCTTTCATTGAGTATATCCTGTCTCTGGTCCCTAGAGATAAAAACATCCTACCTGATGGTCTTGCTACTTCAGCTAGTACCTATAAATTTCCATTTCATCCTAGTCACCAATATACTATTAAAGTAAAAAGAAGACCTACCATACCAGACAATATCAGATACTAACAAATAAAAAATTTTAGAGTTGAAAGAAAATGTTTTTCCTAGAGTATTAGTCCACTTAGAAGATTTGTTTGACATTAATGACGTAGCCAAAAAGCCTAAAATCGAACCTACTGGACCTGGAGTTGAATAATATAATATTGGAACTGAACAAGAACCTAAGATGATTAAATTGTCCAAATATATACCCCCAATAGAATAGCTAAAGTACATAGACTTGTTCAAATAATTCATAGATGTCTTTGCATGGAGTTATGAGGATTTGAAATCATATGACACCAGCAATATACAACATAAGGTTCCCTTAAAAAAAGAACACCCAATGCTTATGCCTCTAATTGAAAAATAGGTCAAATTAATGTATGATTCCAAGATCATAGTGCCATTAAGATATTCTAAATGGGTGTCTAATTTAGTTCCAACTAGGAAAAATCAGACTTTGTATTGATTCCTGATATCTTAATAAAGCCTCTTTGAAATACAATTACTCTTTGCCTAAGATGGACCACATTTTGCATAAGGTGGTTGGATCTAGTAGAATTTCTCTTTTAGATGGTTTTTATGGTTATAATCAAGTCCTAGTACATCCTAAAGACCAAGAAAAGACAACATTTACAACAACTTGGGGCACTTTCATGTATGTGAAGATGCCTTTTGGTCTAATGAATGTTGGTGCCACTTTCCAAAGAGCCATGGCCTTTACCTTTGCAGATGAAATGGGTCATTTTCTAGTCCTATATCTTGATGACATCACTATTTTTTTGAAAAAAATGAGGAAAACTTACTTCACCTAAAGAGAGTCTCTAAAAAATGTAAGAGATTTGGTATTTCCCTCAACCCAAAGAAAAAATTATTTGGTTTGCAAGATGGAAAATGATGGGACATATCATTTCAAAGGAAGGAATTAAAAACAAATCCTAGCAAAATTGAAGCTATATTAAAAATAAATCCCCCTAGAAATTTAAAGGAAGTACAATATTTCATTGGCCAGATCATTTCTCTGAGGAGATTCATTCTTAATCTAGCAGAGCTTTTAAAGAATATAACAAACACGTTGAGAAAAGATACAGAGGTAAAGTGGAACATTGAGGCTAAACAATCATTTAATAAGGTAAAACAAGCTTTAACCCAGGATCTTGTATTGATTGGCCCATATTTTACAAAATATTTTCTCATTTTCTCATTTGCTTCTGAGCATACTATTGTTGCATTTCTCTTACAGAAAAATAATGAAGGACATGAACAACCTATGCCTTTCTTTATTAAAGCCTTGAGAGATGTTGCATTAAAATACGATATCATGGAAAAGAAAGCTATTTCCCTGGTAAAAGCAATAAAATATTTTAAAGTTTATATCCTCCATTCACATATAATTTCCTTTGTTCCAAATGTAGTGGTAAAATACATACTAACCCAAAATGAGCCCAATGGGAAAAGGGGTAAATGGATTGCCATTATCTTAGAATAAGGCATTGAAATCAAACCTACCAAACTCATTAAAGGTTAGGGGTTAGCTAAATTAATGGTTGAATCTAATTTACATGCTTTGGATATAAATTTTCTAGCTATACTCAACGAATCAGAAGAGATGGAAATTCCACAAGTAGCAAAGGACTTTTCTACCTCTCCCTGGCATGTAGACCTTATTTTTTTCTACATCATTTACAATCTCCTCCTGGTTTGACCAAAACGAAAGCTAGATTTCTTAAACTCAATGTTATGAAATTTTGTATTCTAGATAATAATATATGTTGGAAAGATACTGGTGGAATTTTACTAAATTTCTTGTTGAAAGATGAAGCAGATAAAGTGATGCGGGAATTGCATGAAGGATACTATGGTGGACACCTGTATTGGAAGACTACTGCCAACAAGATCCTAAGAGAAAGATTTTATTGGCCAACCATATTTTATGATGTCCAAAAGAAACTCACCTCATGCCATAAATGTCAAATATTTGAAGGAAAAAGAAAACTATTCCCTTTGCCCTTAAAGCCCATAATAGCTGAAACTTATTTTCAGCAATGGGGTCTGGATTTTATAGGAGAAATTCACCCTTCTTCTTCTGCCCAACGAGGGAAAATTTTAAGGATGGAAATTTATCTTAAAGTTTACAAACCTTGGTGAATCCCACAAGTCCATAATATGAAATCTATAAAATATTTGGAGATACTTTTTGTAAAAATATTCAAATTTATAATATTTCTATATAGTCTATCTATAGTTTTTTGGAGATTTTTAGGGTAAAATAATTTCATTCTATAAAATTTGGACGAATCATTCTTACAAAAAAATGGAAATTAGTGAATCTTTTTTTTGGAAAAAGTATAGAAAATTAGCCCACGGGCGAATATTAGCCCCTAAAATTTTCCCTGTGCCCAACATAAGTCGATTCTTACAGCTATTGATTATTTTACCAAATGGATAGAAGCCATACCTACTAGACAAGACTCTGATGCAGTAATCATTAAATTCCTAGAGAATAATATTCTTTCAAGATTACGATGCCCTAGGAAAATCATTACAGATAATGCTACAACATTTAGGTCAAAGAGAATCGTGGAATTTTGCAACAAATATCAAATAACATTGGTACATTCTACAACCTATTATCCTCAAGGAAATGGACTAGCAGAATCTTCCAACAAAAGTCTGGTTAATATTATTAAAATTTTTTTATGTAGAATTTATTCCGGAAACATCGCATTAGGTTTATTTATAATCGACGTTTTGAACCAGCAACGGTGGTTCATCTTCAGGATGTGAAAAATTGTTCAAAGACTGATCTCATTTTTCCAAATATATAGAGATGTATAAGATGTTTAGTTGAAAGGTAGGAATAATTGCTAAATCTCTGCATCTCTTTAAGAATGTAAGGCCAGTCTTCTTTTTCATTAAGAGCAATCTATGTCGTTCAAATCTGCGAACTTCCTTCACTATCTCCCTTCAGTATTGGGTGAGTATTTTGTCTTCGAGGTTTCTGCAAGTTTCATGATTATGTAGAATTTCTTCCAAATACATCGTATTAGGTTTCTTTATAATCGACGTTTCGAACCAGTAATGGTGATCATCTTCAGGATGTGAAAAATTGTTGAAAGACTTATCTCATTTTTCCAAATATATAGAGATGTATAAGATGTTTAGCCGAAAGGTCGAAATAATCGTTGAATCTCTGCATCACTTTAAGAATGTAAGGTTAGTCTTCTTTTTCATTAAGAGCAATCTGTGTCATTCAAATCTGCGAACTTCTTTCATTATCTCCCTTCCATATTAGGTGAGTATTTTGTCTTTGAGGTTTCTGTGAGTTTCATGATTATGTAGAATTTCTTCCGGATACATTGCATTAGGTTTCTTTATAATTGACATTTCGAACCAGCAAAGGTGGTTCATCTTCAGGATGTGAAAAATTGTTGAAAGACTAATCTCATTTTTCCAAATATATAGAGATGTATAAGATGTTTAGCCTAAAGGTAGGAATAATTGCTGAATCTCTGCATCTCTTTAAGAATGTAAGGTCAGTCTTCTTTTTCGTTAAGAGCAATTTGTGTCGTTCAAATCTGCGAACTTCTTTCATTATCTCCCTTCCATATTGGGTGAGTATTTTGTCTTTGAGGTTTCTACAAGTTTCATGATTATGTAGAATTTCTTCCGGATACATCACATTAGGTTTCTTTATAATCGAAATTTCAAACCAGAAAACTTGGTTCATCTTCAGGATGTGAAAATTTGTTGAAAGACTAATCTCATTTTTCCAAATATATAGATATATATAAGATGTTTAGCTGAAAGGCAGGAATAATTGTTGAATCTTTGCATCTCTTTAAGAATGTAAGGTCAGTCTTATTTTTCGTTAAGAGCAATTGGTGTTGTTCAAATCTGCGAACTTCTTTCATTATCTCCCTTCCGTATTGGGTGAGTATTTTGTCTTTGAGGTTTCTGCGAGTTTCATGATTATGTAGAATTTCTTCCAGATACATCGCATTAGGTTTCTTTATAATCAATGTTTCGAACCAGCAATGGTGGTTCATCTTCGAGATGTGAAAAATTGTTGAAAGACTAATCTCATTTTTCCAAATATATAGAGATGTATAAGATGTTTAGTCGAAAGGTAGGAATAATTGCTGAATCTCTGCATCTCTTTAAGAATGTAAGGTCAGTCTTCTTTTTCGTTAAGAGAAATCTATATCGTTCAAATCTGTGAACTTCTTTCATTATCTCCCTTCTATACTAGGTTAGTATTTTGTCTTTCAGGTTTTTGCGAGTTTCATGATTATGTAGAATTTCTTCCGAATACATTGCATTAGGTTTCTTTATAATCGACGTTTTGAACCAACAACGGTGGTTCATCTTCAGGATGTGAAAAATTGTTGAAAGATTGATCTCATTTTCCCAAATATATAGAGATGTTTAGCTAAAAGGTAGGAATAATTGTTGAATCTATGCATCTCTTTAAGAATGTAAGTTCAGTCTTCCTTTTCGTTAAGAGAAATCTGTGTCGTTCAAATTTGCAAACTTCTTTCATTATCTCCCTTTTGTATTGGGTGAGTATTTTGTCTTTGAGGTTTCAGTGAGTTTCATGATCATGTTGAATTTATTCTAGATACATCGCATTAGGTTTCTTTATAATCGACGTTTCAAACCAGCAATGGTGGTTCATCTTTAGGATGTGAAAAATTGTTGAAAGATTGATCTCATTTTTCCAAATATATAGAGATGTATAAGATGTTTAGCTGAAGGGTAGGAATAATTGTTGAATCTCTGCATCTCTTTAAAAATGTAAGGTCAGTCTTCTTTTTCTTTAAGAGCAATATGTGTCATTTAAATCTGCGAACTTCTTTCATTATCTCCCTTCTGTATTGGGTGAGTATTTTTTCTTTGAGGTTTCTGTGAGTTTCATGATTATGTAGAATTTCTTCTGGATACATCACATTAGGTTTCTTTATAATTGACGTTTTGAGCCAACAACCTAAAGAAACCTAATGTGATGTAGGTTGCTGGTTCAAAATGTCGATTATAAAGAAACCTAATGCGATGTATCCGGAAGAAATTCTACATAATCATGAAACTCACAAAAACCTCAAAGACAAAATACTCACCCAATACGGAAGGGAGATAATGAAAGAAGTTTGCATATTTGAACGACACATATTTCTCTTAACGAAAAAGAAGATTGACCTTAAATTCTTAAAGAGATGTATAGATTCAGCAATTATTCCTACCTTTTGGCTAAACATCTTATACATCTCTATATATTTGGAAAAATGAGATCAATCTTTCAACAATTTTTCACATCCTGAAGATGAACGACCCTTGCTGGTTCGAAACATCAATTAGAAAGAAACCTAATGTGATGTATCTGGAATAAATTATACATAATCATGAAACTCGCAGAAACCTCAAAGACAAAATACTCACCCAATATGGAAGGGAGATAATGAAAGAAGTTCACAGATTTGAATGACACAAATTGCTCTTAACGAAAAAGAAGACTAACTTTACATTCTTAAAGAGATGCAGCGATTCAATAATTATTGCTACCTTTCAGCTAAACATCTTATACATCTCTATATATTTGGAAAAATGAGATCAGTCTTTCAACAATTTTTCACATCCTGAAGATGAACCACCATTGCTGGTTCAAAACGTCGATTATAAATAAACCTAATGCGATGTATCTGGAAGAAATTCTACATGATCATGAAACTCACAGAAACCTCAAAGACAATATACTCAACCAATACAGAAGGGAGATAATGAAAGAAGTTCGCAGATTTGAACGACACAGATTGCTCTTAACGAAAAAGAAGACTGACATTACATTCTTAAAGAGATGCAGAGATTCAGCAATTATTCCTACCTTTCAGCTAAACATCTTATACATCTCTATATATTTGGAAAAATGAGATCAGTCTTTCAACAATTTTTCACATCCTGAAGATGAACCACCGTTTTTGGTTCGAAACATCGATTATAAAGAAACCAAATGCGATGTATCTGGAAGAAATTCTACATAATCATGAAACTCGCAGAAACCTCAAAGACAAAATACTCACCCAATACGGAAGGGAGATAATGAAAGAAGTTTGCAAATTTGAATGATAGAGATTGCTCTTAACAAAAAAGAAGACTAACCTTACATTCTTAAAGAGATGCAGATATTCATCAATTATTCCTACCTTTTGGCTAAACATCTTATACATCTCTATATATTTTGAAAAATGGGATTAGACTTTCAACAATTTTTCACATCCTGAAGATGAACCACCATTGCTGGTTCGAAACGTCAATTATAAAGAAACCTAATGCGATGTATCCGGAAGAAATTCTACATAATCATGAAACTTGCAGAACCCTCAAAAGCAAAATACTCACCCAATATGGAAGGGAGATAATGAAAGAAGTTCGTAGATTTGAACGACACAGATTGCTCTTAACGAAAAAGAAGACTGACCTTACATTCTTAAAGAGATGTAGAGATTCAACAATTATTCCTACCTTCCGACTAAACATCTTATACATCTCTATATAATTGGAAAATTGAGATCAGTCTTTCAACATTTTTTCACATCCTGAAGATGGACCACCATTGCTGGTTCGAAACGTCGATTATAAAGAAACCTAATGCAATGTATCCAGAAGAAATTATACATAATCATGAAACTCACAGAAACCTCAAAGACAAAATACTCACCCAATACGGAAGGGAGATAATGAAAGAAGTTCGCAGATTTGGACGACACAGATTGCTCTTAACGAAAAAGAAGACTGAGCTTACATTCTTAAAGATATGCAGAGATTCACCAATTATTCCTACCTTTCAGCTAAACATCTTATACATCTCTATATATTTGGAAAAATGAGATCAATCTTTCAACAATTTTTCACATCCTAAAGATGAACCACTGTTGCTGGTTCGAAATGTCGATTATAAAAAAACCTAATGCGATGTATCTGGAAGAAATTATACATAATCATGAAACTCACAGAAACCTCAAAGATAAAAAAATGTTGCAGGATAACACGAAATCATGGCACAACAAGCTGGTAAATGCATTATGGGTAGACAAACTTACAACTAAAAATAAATGGTGTGTCTCCATACCAATTATTCTATGGCATGGATGTGGTTTTTCCAACTTCATTTGGAATTCTTGTTTTGAAAATGCTGCAAGAATTGGAGGTTGAACCAAATGATCCACAAAGAAGAATAAATCAAATAATTCACCTACAATAGTCAAGAGAGGAAGTTCACAACATAAATCATTTGATCCAGGAAAGTATCAAGAAGATATATGACAGAAGAACCAAGGCGAATGATTTTCAGATAGGCAATCATGTTCTGAAATGGGATTCTAGAAGACAAGAGAAAGGCAAGCATGGTAAGTTTGATAATTTGTGGATGGGACCTTACATATATTGTGCTTACAAGGGCAATAGTGCAGTTTTTTTAAGGACATGGATGGAACAGAGCTACCTGGAGGACCTATCAATGGAAGGATGTTGAAACATTATGATTTTTAGGAATAAAAGTAGTTTTCATCACACCCATTGTAGATACCATTTCCTTTGTACTGTTATGACTAGGTAGCTTATGTTTGAAAGTTAAAGCACATGGAGAAGGCCTTGATCTTTTAGTCATTTTTCCACCACAACTACAACAACTACAAAAACTCAGATGCATTAAAACACTGAAGACAAGGATTAAAGGCTATTAGTCCACTATTCTTGACACCTCATAAGGAGAGTTTCATCCCCAGCTAGAGCCACTGTTAGGGTCCTATAATTTATAGGATAAACTGATGATTGGATGTTTTCTTTCATTATTTCAAATTGTAAATAATATTGCATATTTCAAATGATCTCCAAAAAAAGATATATAAATGAAAATAAAAAATGAAAAGAGGGTATATATAGTAAAAAATAGAAAAAGAAAAAAATGATAAAAGAACCCCATAGAAAAGAAAAAATGTGAAAGTGATGCAAGTTGAAGTGCCATTGATAGTACAATAATATTTGGAGAAAAAAATTATAAAATTATGTGTAGCTTGTTCAAAATGCCATAATACTTCTTTTTGTTTGAAACATACTACTTAATCATGTTCAAGCAAATTTCAATTTATGTTAATTAGATTACAATGAATAACTTAGCCAAACAGTGTAATCTTGGCTAAGATTAGGTTAGGTATAATAGGTGAATAAATTGATCCAACAATATAACATGGATTGATGTTTTTGTTAGATTAGTTTAGATGTTTGGATAGATGTATTTAGTCCTTTAAAATGGAAAAATAACTGAGGGTTCGCACTTCTAGATGCACCCTAATTGGTTTAGTTAGATTAGTTTAGGGGAAAATGGAATTTATTTTAAGCAAGGCTATATTTAATAGTGTTATTTTGTCGAAGGTTGAACCTTATTGTATAAAAACATCCACGTGATATGAAATGTTATGCAATTGGCATTAAAAGGCACACACCTCCCACTCCCGATCGCAATCTATTCCCCACCGGATGACTCCAAGGCCCTTTCGTCCCCCCCACCATGTTTCTCTTTACCGGTGAGGGGGGAGGTCTAAAAAGTAGTTTCCTTCTGCTAATCCCACCCGTACGTGTCACCACCACGGCATTTCACACCGCTCCCCCCTCTCAACACCATATACCACTCCTATCCCCCTCCGAAATCGGTTTTTCACCGCTCCCACCATAATCCACATTCCCGGTTACCTCACCCTCCACTTCTGCTCCACCTACACTCCCCTATTACCACGTATCTCCTTCCCACCAAGGGTCATGCTCCTTCATTCTCTTATCATTTTCCACCACGTCAACAACCATTACACCTTTCTGTTGTAGCTCCCTCCCATTTCCTCCATCTCGTTGCTGAGTAAATGCTCTTGAATAGTCGTTTACCTGTTAGAAAATTATATATTACAGAGCAGTGGAACACATAGAATATAGCATAAATATAAACACAAAACACATAAAACCATAGAGACCTTAGATATACGTGGTTCACCCATTTTGGGCTACATCCACCCCTAACAACTAGTCCTTCCTTTCTATTATCCAGCAAAATGAAGAGACACAACCTACAGCAGATCCACTGTAATATCCTCTATTTTCTCTCACAGTCTCACCTCTTTGTTTCTCACTAGGAGAATACACATCTATTACACAGCCTCAATACAATGCCCTCATACAAAGAGAGGGGTTGCCTTCTAGGGAAAAAAACCCTAAACTGAACATAAGTTCTACCGTCAGATCATCTGCCTAATGAACAACCTAGATTGACTAGAAATTACTATACTTTTACAAGGCAATTTTACATATGTTTTTAGCTTCGGGGGCGCTGCCCCCCAAAACCCCCGTCGGGGGACCGCTAGCCCCCAGACCCCCCAACCGAGGGGGATCGACCCCCCCGAACCCCCACAGGGGGACAAGTCCCCCCCGCACCCCCTCGCACGGAGGGGTGTACAAACTTCCTGGGGTATACATCCGGCTAAAACAAAGACCTCTAAACAATCATGCTCCATACTCAATAATCTCCCACTTGGAGAATGATTGTAGCAACTCCACCACTGCTTCATTTCCTTGACAATGACTCCTCTTTGGACATGGTTGTTTCTCATCTTCATCGTCATCCTTGAAGACCAATTGAAACTGAGCATATTCTTAGTTTCTCCTTGGTTACAACTTTTGTTAGCATATCTACAAGATTCTAGCTAGTGTGTATCTTTTCCAGCTTCAACTCTCCATCTTCCAACACTGATCATATCAAATGGTAATTGAGCTATATGTATTTAGTCCTAGAATGAAATGCTAAGTTCTTTGCAAGACGAATGGCACTTTGGCTATCACTGTATAATGTGCCCATATCATGCTCCTTACCTAATTCACCCATAAACCTTTGTAACCAAATCATTTCTTTACTAGCCTCTACAGCAGCAACATACTCTGCTTCTGTTATTGAAAGTGCAACAACACTTTGGATTTTTGATACCCAACTAACATCTGTTCCACCTATAGTAAATACATATCTTGTAGTGCTCCTCCTATTATCTCTGTCACCTACCATATCTGCATCAACATATCCCTATAGAGAAATGTTTGAACCACCAAAGCATAATGCTTGATTTGTGGTACCTTTCAAATATATCAGAATCCATTTCACTGCCATCTAATGTTCCTTTCCTAGATTGTTCATGTACCTGCTTACAACTCCCACTGCATGTGCAATATCAGGCCTTGTGCAGACCATTGCATACATTCAACTTCCAACTACTGATGCATATGGAACTTTAGACATATAATGCATTTCTTCTTGGGTCTTTGGGCACATTTCCTTGCTAAGTTTGAAATGGCTAGCAAAAGGTGTACTAACTGGTTTTGCATTGTGCATGTTAAATATTTTCAACAGCTTTTGTATGTACTCATTCTGAGACAATGTTAATTTACGATTTTTCCTGTCTCTAGTTATTCTCATACCAAGGATTTGTTTTGCAGCTCCCAAATCCTTCATTCCAAATGAATTTGCCAATTTTCTTTTGAGCACATTTATTTCCTGCATGTTAGATCCTGCAACAAGCATGTCATCTACATACAATAACAATATAATATAGCTGCCATCATTTTTCTTTTTTAGATAAACACAATGATCAGACTGACATCTAGTATAACCTTGTTCAGACATAAACTTGTCAAATTTTAGATACCACTGCCTTGGAGCTTGTTTTAAGCCATACAAGCTCTTCTTCAACCTGCACACTAGTTTCTCCTTCCCTTTCGCTTCATATCCTCTTGTCTGCTGCATATATATCTCTTCCTCCAAATCCCCATGGAGAAAGGTTGTCTTTACATCTAACTGCTCAAGATGCAAATCTTTAACTGCTACTAGACTTAAAATAGTTCTGATTGAAGTTGTTATCACTTAGAACCACAGTCCACGTATGAAATGATGTCCAAAGTTTCATATAAAAAAAAAATTGTTTAGTGAATAGGTTTCTATGTGTGTCACTTTGAAATTAGAATTTCAAAAGGTATTGATGTGAGTCCTTGTGAAAAACTGTTAAATACCCTCCATCATTATTGTTTAAGGCATGTCTTGTCTTGTTTGCGTCATTTGTACTTTGCGCAGTTTTGCAGCGCAGTCTGATTGGCCAATTTAGCTGCGCAATGATGTTTCCGCCTTTTTGCAGCGTATCATTTACCAGCCATTTCGTAGCGCGTTTTGTCAATTCATAACTGTCTGCGCTACGAAATCGGGGATTCGGGGTTTTTTGTAGCGCGTTTCCTTGAAATGTCAAGTCTGGGGGGATGAGTCATTAGGTCCGTCCACATTTTGTCAGTTGATGTCTTCTCCAGGTCATGATAGGTTATCATTTCGCCATAAGGTTTAGGATCACGCACATGACAATCATTCTACGAGATTTTATGAGGTATGGCTGTGTCATAATGTGTATTCATGGTGCGTAAACATGCCTGCCGTATGACGAGTTTTTTTTATAAAAAAACGCAAAGAAGCCCAAGTTTTCATTTAAAGGGATCATTGCAAGCGAGCCTGCACTCCAAAGCCGAAGTTGTTTTTGAATTGTAGCTGCTGTTAGTTCTCTGTGTGAAGATATTCGAAGCAAGATGGAGAAAAGAGAACATCGATCCGGTAGGTGCCTAAGAACAGAGCCAGAGGGGCTTGATCTTACACTCAGAGATGAAGGTGTAGCAAGAGCCTTTAAAAATGCTGGTTGCTGGAGGTTTTGCGAAAAGTTGAAGGGAGGACATGCAGAGGTAACGAAAGCTTTTGCATTGAATTTTACTGGCTTGAATTCTAAGGTGTCAATGCTAGAATTTCCTGTGTCTCCAGAAGCCATTTCTAATGTCACTGAAATTCCGAGAGGAGGACAAGAGTGGTTCAAAATTTTTAAATTTTACATGAGTCCCTGTAAGGAATTTTTGAAGGAACAGTATGTAAATGAGGACCTCACCAAAGCTGTGCCAAGGAGTTACGTAAAAGAACATTTTTCTCTGCTCCTTACATGCATCCAGAAATACCTAACATGTGAGGGGAGGTACGGCAAAGTTTATTCCTATCATTTCAAACTCTTGTTGCATTTCACAGG